>PITA01012515.1:51325-61620 GCA_004023965.1 Spilogale gracilis
CCGTGTACCCATCATGATGGAGAAAATCCTTACTCACCGTGTACCCATCATGATGGAGAAAATCCTTACTCACCGTGTACCCATCATGATGGAGAAAATCCTTCTTCTGGGGCTGGGAAGGCAGGAAGGACCATTGGTGGTTTGGGTGCCAGAGAGTTGGAAGGCCCCTGATGGTGCTGGCTGGGAGGGAGGTGGTTGGGACGGTCAGATAAGCCATTCCTCCTGACCTGGATTTCCTGACCAGAAGGATATTCTTTTTCAGAGTTTCCTTTAAAATAAAAGAAAGCCCACAAGCTTCTCAGTTGCTAGTTTTCACCCCACCTGCTAGCCTTTTCAAAGAACTTCCTTCCCTCTCCCACCAGGAGCTAAGAATAGAAGTCAGGACTCTTTATTTATAATGACATATACGGCACATCTGTTCCTGAGCTCCGTGTGCTGTATGTGATGCAGGGACTGTCACGCTTTGCTGGGTGTCAGAGGAACCTGGATAGCAGGTGAAATGCAGAAGTCTAGGCCTTCCCTGGGTGCTGAGTGCGGAGGTCTGTGACAGGGCTGGGAATGCGTGTGTTTACAGGCCCCCCAGGTTCCTCTGATTCCCATGGTGCCATGGCTAATGTGGTTTCCCTAACGTTGCTTTACTAACCAATGAATCATTCCATCTTTGGTTTCTAAATGGACCTGTGAGCATAAACATCCCTTGCTAAAAGAAAAAAAAAAAAACCTCAAAAAAGCCAAATAGACATCTCCATATTTTGAGGGACTCAGCTTCATCATAGTTCACTTTTTCTTAAAAAAGAGCAAATTTGAGCAATCTGTTAAATCCAGATTTTCCAAAGCGGTCACGTGTTTCATTGCCAGAGAAAAGAGGTGAGCTGGGAAGAGAGTGTGGGAAGCAAGCTGTCCTCTTGGGAGACCAGGTACGCCATGGCCCGTGACCCACGCACACCCTTACCAAACCTTACTGGCCCTTTCTCCTCTTGTGGAGACCCAGCGGTCCAGGGCTGCTTGGATGACGCTCGAATTTGCTAAGCCATCTGGCCACAAGTTGTCTTCCCTGGTGTTCAAGAGCTAGAATACGATGGCTTTTTTTTTTTTTTTTTTACATATTTTATTTTATTTGACAGAAAGAGACACAGCTAGAGAGGGAACATAAGTGGGCGGGGGAGTGAGAGAGGGAGAAGCAGGCTTTCCACCGAGCAGGGGGCCCCATGCAGGGCTCGATCCCGGGACTCTGGAATTGTGACCTGAGCCGAAGGCAGATGTTTAACGACTGAGCCACCCAGGTGCCCCATGGTTTTTTTTACAGTTACTAAAAGTGAAGTCCTTCTGTGGCCCCTAGTTTTTAGGGAAACATGTAAGTCAATAGATATGTTTAATAGCTAATAGATACAGAGACATTTTCTCAATTTTGTGCTTTGGTCCAGTAATTTTTTTTCTGAAAACATTAGTCCTTGCTGTTGCCTGAGAAAAATAAATACATTGTAAATTAATATTAACGAGGCGGGGGGGAGCCAGCAAGGCAGTATTTATTATATTCCCGGAAGGGAATTCCTGGGCAGATCTCCTAATTTCCTCTGGGAGGACCTGAGCCTGCGAGGAAAGGATGTTCAGGGGGAGGCGGCGTGGTTCCCAGAGTGCTTACAAAGTGAGGCCAAGATGTCGGTACAAACACACATCTCCTGAATGAATGTTCCGTGTGCATTAGCGTCTCTTGTGAACGGTGTCTTACCCCAGGCACGGCAGCAAGAAGTACTGAAATAAAATGGAAGCCCACCTTCATGGCATTTGTGATCTCGTTGGAGAGTCAAGGTCCAGAAAGCAGCCAGGGAGCACGTGATGGTGAATTATAATTACTGTAGGGGTATAAGCCCAGAAGTGTTCAGGGGACGGTATTTGACAGGGGTGTAGGAAAGGTTGAAGGATACGTGAGATTTGATTAAATATGTAGTCGTTCCACAACCTCGAGAATGCTGTAGGCATGTGAAATGATGGCAGAGGGGTGCCTGGGTGGCTCAGTGGTTTAAGCGTCTGCCTTCAGCTCAAGTCATGATCTCAGGCTTCTTGCTCAGCGGGGAGCCTGCTTCTCCCTCTGCCTGTGGCTCCCCCTGCTTGTGCAAGCATTTGAGCTCTCTCTCTCTCACAAATAAATAAACAAATCTTTTTAAAAAAGAAGAAGAGGAGAAAAGAAGAAAATGATGGCAGAAACCTCCTGGGGAACTGATGTCAGAAAGAACCAGATCTGGGAGTTTGGAACTCGGGGCGAGTTCCCATGCCTGTCCCTCCCTGGCTGATTTTGGGCAAGTCCGCCACCCACCTCCTTCCTCATCAATCATCAGCATTGAAATCAATGTCTCCTGAGTGGCAGAGGCATTGTTGAAATTGGTTATCAGCGATCTCTTCATGAGTCAGATGATTAAGGAATTGACAGCCTGCCATCCCCGCCGCTCCGCCCGATGCCCGTGGGACGAGCGTGTGCCTTCGCCTCTGACGTCACCTGTTGTTCAGCAGCCACGAGTGTGAGCTGGTTACGGGGGGTCAGCCATGTCGCAGAAAGCAAAATAGAAACCAGTCAGCAGATTGAACCTTGGAGAGCCTTCCACGGGCCAACCAAATCCAGTTGCCTTCAGGGAGCGGCGGCAGTGCCAAGCTCTGGGTCCACTCAGTTAAATGTCGAGCCCACGAATGGAGTATCCGGCAACGGAGATGCCAAGATAAGTCACGAAGCTGCCCATTACAAAATAAATGAGAAAAAAAGTACTCTGTCGGGTGGGAGGAGACTGACCCAGGAAACTGGTAATTACTCAGAGGGATCAGGGCTGCAGTGGACTTTACTGGGCTCAAGAATCAGGATAGAGAAAGGGGGGCTTCATGGAGGAGGTGCCATCTCAATTGGTTTCGGTGGACGAATAGAAGCAGAGGTGGGGAGGGTGTCAGGGGCAGAAGGAAGGAGCCAGCATGCCTGGGGTGCTTTAAACAACTTCAGAATGGCTGGAGCTAAAAACCGGAGGGTCGTGGTTCTGCGGCGGGTCTGAATTCCGACTCCCCCAGAACAGCGAGGCATTGTTGCGATCCTGATTGCCTCATGTGTTTTCCTGGTAGAACTCTTTCAAGGCTATCTCTTCAAGTACTGGGAGGAAAAGAAAAAGCTAATTGGGTAATAAAGATGTCTCAAGGCTAGTCACCTAATTGGAACTGGAAAAAGATTAGCACTTGGTTCTCAAGAGTCATTCACACGGTGGCCAACAGAGCAGTGCCAGAGGCCAGATAGCATCTCGGACGAGTTCTTACCGGTCAGCATTGGTAACCTGTAGCGGGCTGGGGAAATGTAATCTCGCACACCAGCTGGAACGTTCACCCTCTATTCCATTTCTATTCGGCTTGAATTCCAGGAGGACCCAGAGTTTTGCAACAGGCTGAAAGTGCTTCATCACTCACGCATGTCTTTCAGCTCTAGAACCCAGTTGGGTGAGAGGATCCGAAGGGATACCAGTCTCTGCCCAGGTCACAGAATTGGGTGGGCCACATACCAGGCGCTGTCCTCATCCTTGGTGCTGGAGATCTCCAGATAGTCAACAATTCCATGAAATGGCTACTAGTCACTATGTGATCTTGAGCCGGTTGCTTAACCTCTGTGGGCCTGTTTCCTTATTAGTAAAATGCCTCATACATATGTACCTTATAGGGTTTGGGGTGCTAACTGAGCTCATCCCTATAAGAGCCTTTTAACAGTGCTTCCCGCATAGAACACAGCTGAGACCCTCCTCTTCCTCTTCCTCTTCCTTCTTCTATTATTATTATTGTTGTTGTCATCGTTATTATTATTTACTTAACCACACAATTCATGTCTCCAGAGAATCCACAGTTGGAGGCCAGAAGACATATAAGCGGGAAATGGATTCTACAGGCATCTGGGGCCCCGAACCTTTCCTCTGGATGAGAACGATCCTGGCTGCCTGTTCTTTCTCATTCCTCCCTTGCCGGGACTGCTCCCATTCTGTGTCTTAGCACGTGGGGCATGGCGTCTTCAGGCAGGGACAGGCTGCCGAGCAGGGTGGGGGGAAGAGATTTGTGCCAGGGAATTGGAACTTGCTTCGTAGCTTCATGGAAATAGTCGTCAGTGGATCCCACTCTTCCTGTTCCCGAGAGCTGCAGATGAAGGCAGAGAAAAAGGGGCCAAAAGCACCCCTAGTGAAGGCATCTGTGACCCGGGGTCTGCCGGGACACCCGGGAACTGCAGATCACAGATCAGAATGAAAAATCACAGAGGCACATTTGACATGTCCCTCACTCGTTATACACCATTGATGAGATACTGGTAAGAGTGTTAGATTCAAGTGGGCAGGGCTGTGTGTTCAAATCCCAGCCCTGCCCTTGGCTCGCTCTCAGGCCGTGACAGACTACCTCTGCCTGCTCGGTTTCCTGTCTGAGTAATGGGCAAGGGAGAGGGCCCCTCCCTGCACTGACAGTGCGCCCCGGGCCGTCAAACTGCCTGTCTCCCACCTGAGCACCTTGGGAAGGAAGCAGGCCCGTCCTGACATCTTCAGCCACAGAACATTTGGATATCTAGCTTAAGGATTTGGGGAGTGGGGCCCGTGGTGAGGTGCGGCCAGCAGTGAACACAGCTAAGAGGAGCAGATGGTGTCCAGCTGTTTTTCGGACAGGCCTGGGACCTCAGGTGTGGTGGCTTGTCTGGACTCCCCCGACCAAGGGGACTAAATTGGCTTTAGGAATAACTGGGCGGGAGGGACCCTGGGAGGAGGGCCACGGGGTGCATGAGAACACGCAGCTCCTGGCATGGGGCTGTTGTGAGATAATTGCCTGTCTCAGGTGTGCTGGGAGGCAAGGGGCCAGAGGTCGAGTGCGGGAAGCAGCCAAGAGGGTAGTTATCTCCTAATTATTGCTTGCGCTGGAACGTTTTATTCCGTTTAGAAAATGGTCTGATTGTTTTGATTTTTTTTTTTTTTTTTGCAGTAGGAAAACAGCCAGGTGGGGTCTATCCAAGCTGTGTGGGTGGTGCTCTCTAATTGCTGGGCTGGACTTTCTTTTGCCAATTAGGTGGCTTCCTTAGACCTGCCCTTTTATAACTTGATTACTATATGGGGCAACTTAATTCTGTATAACCTCTTTCATACCAAATGGGGCTGCTTTCAACATGTAAATTCCGTCTTGGCACATCAGGACACTCTCAACAGCCCGCATTCAGACTGAAATAAAAATCAGATGCTGACTTAGGTGAAAAGGAATATAGGGATGCCTTCTCCCCAGAGGTGGATTCTTTCAGCGTTTATACCTCATTAAAGGTCCCCTTCATATTTGTGTGTCAGCTGTGTGTGTGGCAAGTGCAGTGGCCGAGCAGATTCCCATCTGAAGGAGGTGTTTACTGAGAACTTACGGTTTCCTCACACCGTAATTATACAAAAAATAACTCAAATGAACCATAGACCTCAATGTAAAAGCTAAAACTGTAAAACTCTTAGAAGAAAATTTAGGAGTAAATATCCACGGCTTTGGATTCCGCAAAATCCCCCAAGCACACCAAAGCCCAAGCAATGAAAGAGAAAATAAGTCGGACTTGATCAGAACTAAAAACCTGTGTGCTGTGAAGGACATCACCAAGAAAGGGAAGATATAACACAGAGAATGGGAAGACGCCTCTGCAAATCTTGTATCTGATGATGGACTTTTATCCTGAATGTGTATATATATATAAAAAAAAACAAAACCTCTAAAAATAATAAGAAGATAACCAAATTTTCACATGGGTGAAGGATTTGGATAGACCTCTGTCTAAAGAAGACATATGGCTGGTCCATAGACACAGGAAAAGGTGCTCACCGTCATCAGTCCTCTGGGAAATGCAACTTACAGACCCCGGGTACCGTTTCCTCCCAATAGCAGGGCTGTGAACAGAAAGGCTTACTGTCAAGGATTGGCGGGGATATGGAGAACTGGAACCCTCATGAACTCCCGATTGGAACATGGTGCAATCACTTTGGCAAACAGTCCAGAAGGTCCTCAAGGAAACGTGGAGTCACCATATGACCCAGCAATTCCAGTAGCAGGGATACACCCAGAAGAAGTGAGCAGAGGTTTCTGTATTCTCCTTCATAGCAGCAGTGTTCACAACAGCCCAAAGTCGCAGCGACCCGCACGCGTCTCCCCACGGATGAATGAGTGAATGGGATGTGATACATTCTACAGTGACTATTAGTTGGCCATAAAGAGGAATTGAAGTATTGATACAGGCCACAGCATGGATGACCGTTCAAAGTGTCTCGTGCTGAGTGAAAGGAAGCTAGTCACAAAGGATGATGTGCTATAAAGCTCAATTCACATGAAATGGCCAGAGCAGGCAAATCTGTAGAGACAGAAGGTTGCCTAGGGTTGGGGGGCACAGGCTAGGGAAAGATACAGGTGGCTGTTAACAGGTGTGGAGTTTCTTTTGGGGGATGCTGAAAATGTTCTGAATTTGGATTCTGCTGATAGTTGTACAATTCTGACTGTACTAAAAATCACTCAGTTGCCCCGAGGAATGGATGAAAGGAAGGGTACGGTACGTGAATTTTATCTCAGTAAAGCTGTTTAAAACAAAAACTTACGGCTTACTGAGTTACAGTTGAGCACCCGGAGGTCCTGTGCTTCTCTTGAAGGAAAGAGATGTAACCAATAAGTCTGCATAGAGTTAGTTGAGAGTGACTTGTGTGGAGCACCAAGCAAGGGAAAGTTGCAGGATTTACCTTCCAGGAAGCTCTGTTCAGCTGTGGAAGATAAGATTAAGCGGGTTATGTAAGTAGCACACATACCTTTCACTCCTGAAGCCCTTCTCACTAGCTGCCCAGAAAAGCCACAATAATAGCAAGTCAGAGCTCAGAGCCGGGGAAGAAGGGACTGTGATACTCTGAAGTAATAGATGCGCATTTTTAAAGTTCTCGCTTGATAAGTCATGGTATTCTCATGGACTTCACACGTTGGGATAATAAATGAAGCGTAGAGCACTGGGTGTGGGGAATGGGGAATGAATCTTGAAACACTGGAAAAAAAATTTTAGTAACAATAAAAAAAAAAATGTGCAAGTCCTTTGAAATCAGCAAAGGCTATTTGGGGCACTGTTACTTTGCCTTCTTTGTATCTTTCTTCCCCTCCAGGGAGAAGGCTCCGTGTTCAGTACCAGTGGTTGAATGCCTGCTCAGGGCAGGGACTGAGTGGGGGGGCAGGCAAGTAAATATGCAGGGACAGTGGTGTGTGAAAGTGCTCTAATGGAGAAAAGGGAAGAGCTCATCGCTCATCGTGCACGTGGTGGAGGGCCTCGGACGTGGAACTGGGAGGTCAGAGAAGGCTTCCCCAAGGACCACTTTCCAAGATGAGTTCACCTGGCGAGTAGGGTGGGAGGGCTGTTGAGTTCTTGCTCTCCTGTATGCATTGTATCTGCTGGTCCCCCTTGTCGTCACCCTGTGCGATGAGGTGGTATCATCTCAGTTTCCTAGACTACGAAACTGAGGCTCAGGCTTTTAGGAACTCTCCCAAAGATGCAGGTGCTGAGGAGAAGAGTTAGAATTTAACTAATTCTAATTCGACTCTCAGAGCTAGCTGGAGCTTACTATTCTCTACTCCTCTCTGAACCATTCAGTTGTATATTTCTTAGAACATTTTTTTTCTGATTATAGAACTATTTACAGATGATCACTGTACCAAAAAATTAGAGACTACAAAAAAAAAAAGAAGGAAAAAATTTTAAAATTTTCTGTGATCCTGACACTGCAAATAGGTTGTCTGTTCTCCAGATTGGGTTATGCTGGTTTATAACCTGTTTTTCACGGAAGTACATTAATGGTATTTCCCATGTCATTAAAAAAATTCTGTATAATGATTGTAATGATTATCAAGTATACTCTCTTTGGGATATGCTGTAATTATCTATTCAGTCATATAACAAAACTTTATTCCCCCCCCTAATTTTTGCTGTTCTAACCAATTTTTTGATGAACATTTCTACAAATCAGTCTTACCTCAGTCTTTGATGATTCCTTAGGCTAAATTATTGGAACTGGAATTTCTGTGTCTGAGTACACATCTTAAAAAGACTTTTGATTCGAATTCTCAGAGTCCTTTTGAGAAGGTTGTACCTATGACACTTGCACACTGGAGTATTTATTTTCCTGCTTGCTACAAATATTGTCTTTTTAACTTGTCAACTTGATAGATGCCGCTTTAACATTTTAGTTTTTCTTTCTTTACTGCTGAAGTTGGTTTATTTAATGTATTTGCGGTCATTTTATTTAAAGCCAAAATATGTGATACTCAGTGAAAGTGCATTGAACATTTAAAGCATGAACATGTCTCAGGACACCTGGGTGGCCCAGTCAGTTAAGCATCTTGACTTCAGCTCAGGTCATGATCTCGGGGTCCTGAGATGGAGCCCCGCATCGCTTCGGGCTCCCTGCTCAGTGTGGAGTCTGCTCTCCCTCTCCCTCTGCCTACCCCTTCCTCCTACCAGCACACGCTCTTTCTCTCTCTCTTTCAAATAAGTAAATCTTTTTTAAAAGTGATACTTTAAAATAATAATAATAATGATAATAATAATAAAAAGAATGAAGACGTCTTTATACTCTAGAGGTAAGGGGTTGAAAATACCTTTTGCCAGAGTATCACTGCTGGGAAGGAACCCTATAGGCACTGTTGAGTGGGAAAGTGGAGGGAGGGAGTTATTTCTTAGGTTTAATGACTTTTTTTTCCTCCCATGTAGGTTCTTAAAGGTGGACAGGAAGCACCCACAAAACCCAAAGGTCGTCCCAAGAAGAACTCCATCCCCACATCAGAAGAGATTGAAGCTGAAGAGAAGATGCACAGCCAGAACCAGAGCCAGGAGCGCCTTGCTCCCTCCCAGGGACAGGAGGAGCTCTGTGACCCGCAGGAATCGAAAGCATGTGAGGTCCCCTTAGAGGTGGCAGAGCCCCCCGGCCAGCCGCAGGAGTTGCCAGTAGCCTCTTCGGAACCCCCACCATCCAGCTAAAAATAAAAAACTCTTTGGGGGGAAGGGGGAGACAGGGACGAATGGAAAGAGGGCAGTCAGAGAGCATAGGGAGAGATCTGCTTCCCAAAGCCCGCTAAACTTGGTGAGAGGAGGGGGGCCTGTCTCCCAACCCCCACGGGTCTCAGTGGTTTTTATCACAAGCATTTGATGAGGACCTGCCTGCCTTAGGCCTTTCTCTTCCTGAAAGGCTGCTTTAGCCACCGGATGCCCTTGATGAAGGGAGACAGTGCCTTGGAGCTGCTGTGTCCCTGCTGGGGTGAGGGCTGTGGGGCTGGGGACCAGAACCCCGGCCCGGTGCTGGTGAGGCGGAGGACTGCCCCGCTCTCTCCCTCCAGCCCCTGGGCGGCCAGCCATCACAGCAGAGAGATCATGGTGGGGCCCAGGCAGCAGACCTGACTTCCTTGCTGACTCAGCACTTATTTCTGTAGTTTAAAAGAGAATTTAATGTTTTTGGTTGTTGTTTTTTTGGGGGGGGGTCGGTGAGGATGGGCAAAGAAGGGTTGGGGGAAGCGAGTTCTGAGTTCTTAGAATTGTTTCTGAATAAAGTTCGTTTGAAGACCCGTGTGCCTTTGCAGCCGTCCTGAGACAGGTGACCCAAGAACTGAGAAGCCTCGCTTTTCTCGCTTTATTGAGTTGCTGTCCCACGCTGCCAAGCAGACTCTGTTAAGATAACGTTTATTTTTTAATTAAAGAAAAATCTTTCAAAAGGCTTGTGTGTTCTGTGTCTTCTGGGGAGTATATTTAGCCCCGTCTGAATACGTCTCATGGAAAGACCCAGAGAGATAGCCCGCCTCCCCAGGCTTTCATTTCACCAGCCCTAAAGAAAAGATGGGTCTCTGCCCGCCGCCTCTCCCACCGCCTTCTGCCACGCTGGCTGTGCCGGCCGCCACTTTCCACTGCGGGCCTCCGGCTTTAAAAACAGCTTCGCTCTTGTGAAGAACACATAATCAATGTATGTGCTTCAAAAGTCAAAAAGAAGTCTTGCTTCTCCCCTCTACTCACGCATTCCCTCTCCTCCCCGGCCATCCTGCACGGGTAACCATTTTTGTGGGTTTCTTGTGTCTCTTTCTTCATTATCCATTTGGATGATGGGCTCGGCAACTTCTAACGAAAGAAGACCTGAGAGCTTCTTGGCTGGAAGTGCTCTGCGATTTTAAGTTTAAAAATGATGTCCCACTGTCAGGAACACCAGGAAAAAAGCCCCAGGCTGGCCGAAGGAGGAACTCCGAGCCTCTCCCGTCTGACTGTCGTGCCCACGGGCCCC
>PITA01012516.1:0-61607 GCA_004023965.1 Spilogale gracilis
TTTTTTTTTAAAGATTTTATTTATTTATTTGACAGAGAGAAACACAGTGAGAGAGGGAACACAAGCAGAGGGACTGAGAGAGGGAGAAGCAGGCCTCCCGCTGAGCAGGAAGCCCGATGTGGGACTCGATCCTGGGTCTCCGGGATCATGACCTGAGCCGAAAGCAGTCGCTTAACCAACTGAGCCACCCAGGCGCCCCCAGATTTGCATTTTTTAAACAGCCACTCCAGCTGCTGCATGCAGAATGTGGGGGTGGTGAGGAGGGGAGTAGAAGGCGGGGAGACCTCATAGGCCATTTCAGAAGTCTGGAAGAGTGTTATCTTTTCCTTGGAGTTCACATTGAATTCAAATGGCCACCTAAGCAACAGACAAAGTAGATACTTGATTTTTAAAAGATTCCTTGTTTCTTATTTTTAAAAAGTAGGTGCTTTTTTTGTGCTAAAGTAACATGAATGTTAAGCTAATTATACACACTGTACTTAACAGAAAGTTATCAGTCAAATTAAAAATTGGGGTATTATTTAACATGGTTTTTGTAAGTTTTATTAAAGTAGTAATACATGAAATAAGAGTGAGGTAAAGATCCAAAATTAGAAAAAGAAGCAATTGTAGATGCTATTAACTACAAAAATGAGAATAAAAAACTATTATACAGAGAAAAGTTGAAGTAACTGGGTACACAATGCCTATATAAAATAACTTTCTGAATACCAAAAATAATCTGCAGAAACTAAAATGGAAAAGAAATCAACCAACCAAAAAATAGGCTCTGATCACAATGTGAAAAAATATAAAACATGTAAGTACAGCTTTGTTGAGACAAGTGCAGTCTGCATGGAGGACACCATAAACTGTCCTGAAAGATAAGAATGTCTTAAATGACAAAATAGGCCATATTCCTGGATGTGATGTTTAAACATTATAGAGCTATCCATTGTGGGATCAAGTGGACAGAATAATTATGAGTAATGAGGTGGGACAAATCCTACCTGATATTAAACATGTTATAGAGCCCCATTGAAAACAGTGTTATGCTCGCTTCGTAATATCTGCATGGGTCTCTGGAACCTATTCACCGCAAAAATATATATGGGAATGTAGTAAATGACAAATCAGCATGAATGCGCCCTGAATCATAAAGAAAATGTGGAAATAGGTATTAAACATCTGGAAGAGAGGGTTCTGTGTGTTGAGGTGGGCAGAGCAAAGCCTTTGCAATCAGACAGACCTGAACTAGAATCTTCTAAGTGAGGAAAATAATAACCTGCTGTACAGGTGTTGTGAGGGAAGGAGGTCTAAGTCCTGGCTCTTCTGGGGGTACTCAGATCTGTAATCAGTTAAAAAATCAGTGTATTAGACTACAAAATTTTTAAAAAATTTCTTGAGAGGGAAAACAAAACCCTAAGATTAGAAGCCAAACCACAAAGTAGGATAATATTTGTGACAAACATAAGTGAAGGCTTAATATCTTCAACATGTAAGGAACTTAGATCAATGGGGAAAATAAAAGTCCACACACAAGTGGTTTATAGGATATGGATAGATAGTTCAATGGAAAGAAGTATGATTTGTTAAATATGTGGAAAGATGTGTACTGTCACTAATAATCAAAGAGTTTGTAATTATTCCTCTAGAAAAGTTAGATTTGATTCTCAAGAACAACAGAACTAGAAGATGTTTAAAAATGAAACAAATGTAGAAAAGCTTCATGAAGAAAAAGCTTTATCAGAACAATTTAAAAGCTAACCTAAATAAATTTGCAGACATGTTATTGGAGGGGAAAGCAGCATTGTAAATATTGAAATAGTCTATAAATTAAACTGTAATTTTAATGTAGTTTCACATAAAATCCAAGTGCGAATTATATTTGGACACTTGGTTAATTGTTTCTTAAATTCATGTGGAGGAGGAAATGTGCTAGAATGGTCAAAAAATTTTTCAAATGGAAAAATAGTGATGGAGGATTTGCTGTAGCAGATATTAAAACATACTGTAATGCTGCACTAATATAAATGGTGAACACAAGCATAATTACTACATGGAACAAAGTAGAATCCAGTAGCAGACTTGTTTATATACAGGAATGTAGGATTGAATAAAGTTGGTATTTTGATACAAATGGGAATTGATTGTTTAATATACTATATAGGGATAAATGACTATTTGGGAAGAAAGATTTTACTTTCCGCATTCAAAATGGATTTTATTTGGCTCAAAGAACTCAAAAACAAACAACTGTGAAGATATTAGAAAATAAAGGGAACTAAGCCATAGGATATATTATGTTGGGAAATCTGATTTTTTTGTAGATCATTTTAGCTAAGACCAAGACCCAAAATCATAAGGAAAGGAGTGATAAATTTGATGATTATCGAAGTTGACATGTCAGTGTGACAAAAGACATTACAAGGTGACAGGAAAAAATTTGTGACATGTATAAAGAGGTAAAGAATAACAATTGACACAGTTAAGGAAAAAGTGGAGAATAGGAATAGTTCTCAAAAAAATGAGAGTCAAATTAGTGAGGAGCGATTCAACATGGCTTGCATTTAGGGAAATGAAAATTAAAACAACCAGATTTTTTCAGTGGGAGCTATCCCACAAAAATTAAAAAGATAGTGAAGGGTGTGGAGAAAAAGTCACCTAATACATTGTTGGCAACACAGAATTAGATATACCTTTTCAAGTAACAATCTGGCAGAGCCTATAAAAATTTTTTAAAAACATGCTTTGCTCTAACAGATACTCCTCAAGGGACCTATAATATTCCCATAAGAGAACACAAGTTAGTATGAGTGAAGTCTGTTGCAGCAGCATTTATAATAAAAAAGGAATATAACCACAAATTTTGGTATCTGTATATTATGGAATGTTCTGTAGTTTTTAAAGGGAGAGGTAGATTTGTATGCATTGACAGAGCGTGGGTGGATACCTGGAATATATTGTTGAGTCAAAACAAAAATGAATTCCATTTTTTTTGTAAGATAAAAAACCCAAAATATTTGTGTGTGTATGTGTGTGTGTGTTTGTGTGTGCTGAATAAAAATAGAAAAAGGTCTGGAAAAATACATGGAAAATACTTAATTGTGACTACTGAGGGAAAAACAAGACAGATTGATGTTTTATTTCACATTTTTTGCGTTTCAGTTTTTTTACAGTGAGTATTTACTCTTGTGATTGAGATGTTACAGTTTCTCATTTATCAATTTAATAAAGGCCTACATTTAGACTAAACAATTACAATACCTAGTACTTCGGATGTGGGGAAAATGTCATACTATTATGTAACATTGGCCATATGTATCAAGAGCCTTGAAAAGTTTCATATTCCTTGATGTAGCAACTGATATAGGGACTGATCTAGGAACTGATCAAAGGCATATTTTTAAATACAGAGAGAACAAAAGATGTATATCCTAGAATTATTTTTTAGGGTGATTTTGCAGAATGATTAAATTATGCTATGTCCACTGGATAAAATATAGTCATTAAAATGTTTATGAAGAAAATGTATTAAAATGCTTATGACAGTGTTAAGTGGGAGAAAATCAGAATACAGAATCGCGCATGTGACATGTTCAAACTCTTGATCAAAAATCCTAGTAACCCTCCACAAAAACCTATGATGGAAAAGTATCTAGAAGAAATCAGGTGAAAATCTTAAAAATTATGGACTTTGGGTGATAGGCTGTGGTGATTTAAATTTTTTTACATTTTTATATTTTCTAAAATTATATGCATTATATTTATAATGGAATATTTACTTTTAAAAGTATATATAGGACATGTGTTAGTTGTATGATTAATAGGTATGTGCACTTTGAGAAATAGTTAAACCCTATCATATGTTAAAGCATACTCTAAAATGTACTTTAAAAATTAATATCTAAACATTTTTGAGTGATGCATTTGGAATAAATTTGAATTTTGCTGTGTTCAGTATTTGCAGGAAAATTGCTTCTAGCAATATGCACAATAAAACTAGTTCTCATTTCTAATTTTCTGTCTGTAGAATAAATGCAGAGATTTGAACATGGGCCATGGGATTTCTTTTCTTACTAACACTCTGTGTTTCGAACACACAGATTTGGTCATGGAGCAAGTTGCATTTTACTGAGTCTTTGAGCATGAGGTGGGCTTAGCCACCTGGACCCCAGGCAGAAGGAAGCATCAAGAGCATGGGTACCGTGCAAAACCTGCATGTGGGTCAGCACAGTGAAGCTCAGAGTACCTGGGAGCATGCAAGGTCATCAGCAGGGCATGTGGATTCATTTCCTTACCCAGGGTTATTGTGAGCCTTCAGTAGGTGGTGTGGATGCGGAGTGGCACGTGCTTTAGTGGGTAAAGCCAAGTAGGCGTGATAGAAGAGATACATTATGGGACATGTAAGGGCTCAGGGAACACACGGAAAGACATCGCACATAATCCAAATTTGAGTGTAGGGGTGGAAGTCAAGGAATGCTTCCTAGAGAAAGTGATATCTGAGGTGGGCCCTGAAGGTAAACAAAGGGAACTGTTAGCATAAAGGCCTGGAGGTAAAAGGAGTGTGAGAAGGAGAACTTACTAGTCCAGGCATAGCAAATAAGACCTGGGGAGTTTAAAGATGTTTGGTTCCACTGGAAGTAGAATTGAAGTGGGCAGCAGTGAGAGACGAACCGAGAGGCAAGTAGGAGCTAACATAGTCCAAAGTTTAAAAATCAAATGAATAAAATTGCAAATTACATTGAAAGTTAATGGAATCCTTTGAAGAACTTTAAGCTGGGTAAAAGCAACCCATTTTACATTTTAGATAGATTACATTGTGGATAGTGGATTAGAGGGAGGCAAGACTGGAGGCCTTTGTAAGGGAAGATGACAGTGGCCTGAATTACTGCTGAGACTGCATAGGTAGGGGGAATACAGGAAGTACTGAGGAGAGAAAGTAGACAGGACGTCATGAGGGGAGGAGGGTAGCTGATTGTCGGGTTTCTGGCTCAGGCAGCTGAGGGGCTGATGGACCCATTTCCTGTAATTGGGAATGTAGTTGGCTTTGGTGAGGAGGTGACAGAATGTTTTTCAGACATGCTGAGTGTAAAAGGCTTATAAGACGAGTGTGTAGTTCTTGAGGATTTATGTTGCGCATATATGCTTTGTTATATGAATGGGCACTGGGCACAAGTCCATTATTAAAACCAGTGTTTCTGTGTGGCAAAATTTTTTTGGAGTATAATTATAGTTATAAGTTGTTTAAGATTAGCAAATATCTGTCTAGCTTAGACTGGACTGTTGATGCCTTTTATGTGGAGTTATTTAAGATTGCACGACCCTAACTTTGGGTAATATTGTATTTGCCTTTTGGACTGGACTCTGCCACTCTGAGCAGATGGTGGTTTCTCTGAAGAGTGTGAGTGCTCCTGCTGTCGGTGCATGACTGATTGGAGTGATTTCTCTTGATGTCGACAAACTGGTCCCTTCCAAATAGAGGCAGGCCAGGACATAGGCAGAGTGGTGGCCTGTGTCTGCACCTATCTGGAAGTGCTCACCTCAGCCATTAGAAGTTGTCTTAGTCCATTCAGGCTGCTATAACAAACTACCCCAGAGTGGGTAGATACAACAACACACATTTATTTCTCAACAGTTCTGGAGGTGGGAAGCCCAAGATCAGGGTCTGGCAGGTTCAGTTCTGGTTGAGGACCCACTTCCTCATTCATAGGTTATCATCCTCTCCCTGTGTCCTTGCATGGCAGAAGGAGTGAGGGAGCTCTCTGAGGTCTTTTTTTAATAAAAGGGCACTAATCTCATTGCTAGGGCTCTACCCTCATGAGCCAGTCATCTTCCAAAGGTCCCCGCTGCTTCTTTTTTTTTTTTATTTAAAGATTTTATTTATTTGACAGAGAGAAACACAGCCAGAGAGGGAACACACGCAGGGGGAGTGAGAGAGGGAGAAGCAGGCTTCCCGCCGAGTAGGAAGCCCGATGCGAGACTCGATCCCGGGTTCCCGGGATCATGACCTGAGCTGAAGGCAGTCCCTTAACCAATGAGCCACCCAGGCGCCCAAGGTCCCCGCTTCTAATACCATCACATTGGGTATTAGGTTTCAATATATGAATTTGGGGTGGTGGTGCAAGCATTTAGTCTACGGCAGAAGTGTGGAAGGAGATCTGAGAATCATTCACTGTGTTTGCCACATAGCTGGTATGGAAGCCACAGGGGTGGGTGAGAGCGTGTGGGGCAGAATGAGAAGAAGCTCAAAGCAGAGGTGCAGCATGTGAACATGAAAGGAAAAGGTAGTGGAGAATGTGCCTACAAAAGAATTTATTAGAGGGGAAGGAGGATGTCTTAATCAGAGACCATTTGGTGGTTGAAAAAACCCATTTGAAATGGCTTAAGTGAAGGGGATTTCTGGGGAGGTCTCCACGGCATCCAAGGTGGTTTGTTGGCTGGAGCCCACTAGTGTCTGGAAGGTTGACAGGAGTCAGTGCAGCTGCTCTCCCTGTTTTGGCTATCCTGAGTCTGTAACCCCTGCCAGTTCACAGACCCAGTGTTTTCACTTCCCAGTTCTGAATTCTCAGGAGAGTTTACCATTCACTGTTGCAGGGCCGGCAGAGCAGATTTGCCTCACTGTGTACCTGAGCCTGGGGGCCTAGCTAGGCACTGGGTACAGAGGGTACTGTGAGAGCGCAGAATCAGGAAGTTCCAAGAACGGGCGAGAGCACTCCTTTTAAATGGCATAGAGATACAATAAAGGGATAAAGAGTGAAACTAGGTTTGGCAAGTTGAGGTCATTTAGCCTAGGTTTAAAGAATTACCACAACTAATCATGGAAGACTCATAAGATGGATAACCAGTGGCTGTGGTCAGTTTTGTTTATACAGATATTGGAGGAAAAGAGGTTTGTTTTTTTTTTAAGATTTTATTTATTTGACAGAAACAGAGGTCACTAATAGGCAGAGAGGCAGGCAGAGAAAGAGGCTCGAAGCAGGCTCCCTGCTGAGCAGAGAGCCCCATGTGGGGCTCCATCCCAGAACCCTGAGATCATGACCTGAGCCGGAGGCAGAGGCTTAATCCTCTGAGCCACCCAGACGCCCCAAGGAAAAGAGATTTTTAAAAAATGAAATTTCATTTTGGAATTGTGTCAGAAGCATTTAAAATTTAATTTTTGAAAAGCAGTAGTTTTTATTGTTTTACACTACAGTTGCACTAAAGCATTTCTCTGCCTTTATTTTAACTCTGGAATTTGTGGTGTCTCTTATGTCATCTGATATGCTTTAAGAAATTCAGTAAAGCTATTCTAGAGCTCATTTATTTTTCATATCCTACAAGTTCATAAAATAATCATAGCTCATTTCCACATCTTATTTTGCAGTGCCTTCCATGGTATTATGATGGAGCTTTTGGCCCTTGTTATGGCCAGAGCAAACCTCTGTCCCAAAAATTACAAATTCTACCTGTTATGTAAATGATAAAACAATTCATTAAAAAATCTCAACCCTTTTTTTTTTTTTTTTTTCTGTGAGTAAACTCCATTATATCCCTCTGGCTTTCAGATTATTTTTAGATGTCCATTTCAAATATGTTAGGATTAAGGTTGATGGGATTTAAGAATATTTCACTGATTCATAGTACTTGGCATCAAGTCACAAATGTGTCAGGTTTCCCAGTTAACCAGTATTCAGTATTACTGCATCTCTTTGTTATGATAGGATTAGACCCTTGTGATAAGCCCCCAGCTCACAGAATCAGGGAACTTGCAGGTTGTACAAGTCTTTATGATGCTTGGCATCTCGTTAGAGATAGTCATTACCCACTGTGAGATTCATTTCAGGTTCTAATACCTTTGGGCAAATATCCATGAAGGTTTCTGAGCAAGTGTTTGAGTGCCCTCTGGAGGCATATGAACGACTAAAACCCACACTCCTGAAAAGGTTTTCTCGAATGGCCCCAGTGGAAAACCATTGGTCTAGATGGTTGAACTTGGGTGGATGTAAGTTGGGAGCAGAGGACAGCTGAGATGGAGCCCATGAGAATACTAGTATTTATGGAGGAGCAGTATCTCTCCAGACTGACTGAGTCTAAGGGTTATATAATGTGGCGAGAGTAGAACACGGAGGCGGAAGGGAGCCAAAGGAGTGTGGTTGGTGGTGGTCAGTGAGGTAAAGAATCACAGATGCCCTTGAGTTTGGCCAAGAGGAACTTGAGTGGTATGGTGGTGGATTGAGGAATGAATGGTAAGTGAAGCTGTAGAAATTGGGAAAGTAAGTCTTTAAGATGTTTCCATAGGGAAATGGGGAGAAAGAGAGAATATATGACAGCCAAAGAAGGCGTAGGATTAAATACTGGTTTTCCTTAAGATAGAAGAGACTTTGCATTGCATTTAAATGATGGAGGAAAAGCAAGCAGAGGGAAGACAAAGTTGAAAGATGTAGGGATTGGGAGGAGGAGAGAGCTGTTTTAAAGTTATTAGCCTGGAATAGTTATTGAGGGAGGACGTTACCTTTTATAGGGACTTGGAAGATGGCAAATCATTTTTAGTTCGTTGTGGGATGATAGGGAAATATTCCTTAGGCTGGGAAATATAGGACTGGTCCAAGAGAATGTGGAATTATCATGGGAATGGCCTTCATTGAAGCCAGCTGGTGACTGAGTCAGAACATAACTTTCAAGGATACTTGTGTTTAGTGCATAGGACTGAAAGAAACAGTCCATGCCCTCAGCAAGGCCTGAGCGGAGGTGAGTGCTGGAATTGGGGCCCAAGGAGACTTGTATGAACCAGGAGTCTGCGAATTGTGAGGAGTGGCCTGTTGTCTAAGAAGGAGGAGATCACCACTTCGAGAGCAGTTTTGTAGAAGTAGTGCAGCCTGAGTAGGGGTGGAGCAGAAAGGGAGAGGAGGGGGCCCAGGAATGGAAACAGAAGGCGTGGATGTTTGTGGGGAGTCTGAGCAGTGGAAATAAGGAGAGCGGACTGGGCCTAGCTGGGCAGGCCGGCTGCGCTCCAGAGAGCAGATGAGGACTTTTTTGGGCATAGCCAGTTGTGGCCACACCACAGTCACTGTAGAAAAAGCATCATACTTGCTTTTTGCTTTTATAGGTACAAGATTTAAATTTTGTGTAACTTCTGTGCCCTTCCTATTAGAAAATAGATTTGAGAACAGATTGAGAATCTTAAGTGGGAGAGAATGTTTAGGTCTGTTCATGACATTCAAGGGGGCTCTTGCATAAGGAAAGAATACATGTGACCAACTTTTGATTTATTATTCTGAAAAATGTCAAAAGTTATATCCTTTAAATGTGCAGGACCATTTGCAACCATGAATAACATTTCCCCCTTCTTTTTGAAAAACTAATAGGATGGCTAATAGAGGCTTATCTTCAGTTTTGTAAAATACTAAGGAAAGAAAATAGATTCTTTAATACCAGAAGTATTAAAGTAAGAGTACGTTTAAATTCGGGAGGGGAGGTGATTTCTAACTTCAGAGTACTCAGTTTTGAGTGATAAGGCATAATATTTCATCTATGCCGTATACAAGGGCTAGGGTGGTTGGGTCCCAGCTTAAGCCCAGACATGTCCGCTGCTGTGGGACTGGTTTGTAGACCATGGAAGGCCTCCACACTCTTCTCTCTGGCGGCCTTTACCATGTCATATAGCAGACATTAAAAATGCATCCAGGTCCCACACAAAATTAGCTTTTACAGAACTGGGAGTTAAGCTTCATTTCACTAGTAGGGTACTTTAAACATTTATTAACTTTGATATAATTTTCTTTCATATTTTGAATCCAATAAATATTTTTTTCAGGTCTCAGCATTTCCATAGGCCCTTGAGATTCTCATAAGCCCTAGGGACTTTGCTGAGGGTGCCTGAGGGATGAGACACCCTCGTTCTGCTGGGATGTATAGGCATGTCTGGCTGGGTGGACTGGCCACAAATGTGTTGGAGGCACCAAACTACCCCCTGGGAAAAATCCATCCTCAGGGGAGTTGAAGTAACTGTTCCAAGTTAGCTTTTTTGTTGCGAGGAACAGAGATCCATTCAGACCATTTTGTAAAACATGGTGCAAGGATGCACCTGGACCAGAAAACCTCAGGAACTCTGGCAGCTCTTGAGATAAGCCACGGTCTTTCCCGTGGACAGTGTGGCCTGTTAAGGTGGCTCTCTTTGTCTTTTCCCTCTTGCTGCATCTGGCTTATTCTTTTTCCCCTTTTCCCTCTGTCTTTTTTCTGGCTCAGAGGGATTGTTTCCTCATGACCTCTCTGGTTGCTGTGTACTTAGTAACCTTTCGGCTGTACCTCTCATGGCTAATTACCTCGTTCTCAATATTTAGTTTCCCGAGAAGGAGTTTGGGAGTCTGACTTGGTTGTTACTTTTATTGTTATAAGCAGCCTCAGAGGTCACTGTTAAGCTCTTGGGTCAGGTGTCTGAACTTGGTGTAAGAGGTGGTGGTGAGGTGAAGAGGAGTGGTCGTTGGGTCCACAGCAGCCTAGGCCTTCTCAGAAAGCTGAGACCATCCCTGTTGGTAGGATTTGCAGGCTCATAGGCACCATGATTGGCATGGGTAATTCAGTAAGGAAGAAAAAAACCTGGCCCAGTATCAGAACCATTTGAAATTCTTCCAAATGTATTCCTGCCCTTCAAAGCCCTGTTAACAGCCTTCATTCTAAGTCAGCCCTTTGTTCCCATACAAAAACTGAAATCCCTCAATATATTGGAAGCATTTTCACTTTTCCATTTTCTTTCTGTTTTATTGAGACTCTGACATTGCAGGGTCACTCAGGGTGATCTGCAGGATGCTATTTCTCATGTTAGTGATTTTTACTGAAAATGATACAGCTAATTCAGATAGCTGTTAGAAAAGTTGGGTAATTCTAACCTCATGTCAGGCACATACTTCCTTTTCCCCAAGGATCTGGGAAGCTCTGTAGACATAGAGTAATTTAGCATCATCCCCAGATGCATGAAATTTAGAACAACTAAATGTTAGGTCTGAATGTCAACATGGCAGCAGTTTGATAAGTGCCTTTAGTATGCTATCAGATTTCCCAAGGAAAAGTCATGTTCCCCAAACTTAAAAATAGGTGCTATGGAATGTGTAAGACTGATGAATCACAGACCTGTACCCCTGAAACAAATAAGACATTAGGTGTTGAAACCTATAGCCAAACTACTCGTAGCAGTTACGAGTATAACAGAGAGGGGAGGTAGGATAGGATAATGATAGCTCATCTCTTTTGGGTCCTTACAAATTTCCATGCACTCTTTTCTGTCCTTGTCATGCATTAACTTATTTAATGCTTAAACTACTTCAGAAGATTACCTTACAAGGTCAGCTGTCTTTATTATCTCTACTAATTGCATTCTTAACCTCTTAGGTAAAGGTTGCAGACCTGGTGTGTGGTAAAGCCAGGGTGCCAAGCTGCTCGGCATGGCTCCAGTCTTTGCTCCTTAGTTGCTCCTCTTACTGAAAAATGGTGGAAAAACAGTACTGATCTTAGATCCACTCGGATTCCAGCCTATTCAGGTCACTTACATCGGGTATCCAATATCTGTGAACCGAAAATTCAGTTTGGATAAATTCTTGTCAGAGGCTAACTGTGATAGCTTCAATTTTCTTGTGTAGACTGTCTAGATTTTCCTTTCAGGGGTTTCTCAGGTTTTCCCATTTTCTCTTTGACCATATATACCTTGATTAATCCCATATATAAGTGGGGATACCTGTATTCTGAGCCAGTTCTTCAAAAAACCTTGTGGTCCTAAATTTTTCATTATATAGAACTTCTCTACTTTTTTCTTGCATTTCCTCTACCCAGCAGGATCATAAGGCTTTGGTGGCCCTTCAGCCACCCACTCTGGCCTCTCCTCTCTCTTTCTGGAATGTCTTGGGGGTTTTGATTCCTGTCAAAGTTAAGTTTTCTTAACAAAGGTGAGTTTTCTCTTTGTTTCACTGTTTTTTCCTAGATGGAAAAAATCCCCCTCAAATTTTTCTAAACCAGAGTTGTCTCTGGAGGGTTTTTTTAATGTGCCCTTTGGGCTCAACAAGGAGGAAGATCCTCCAGCCTCCCAATTTTCCTTAAACTTTTGCCTGCATCTGGTTTTGAGTTCCCTAGACCTTGGAGTCCTTCCTTATCTCTAAACACCGCAGAAACACCTTTGTCCCATTTGAGTTCTTCTTTGTTACTCTGAGGTCTGGCTTCCTTCTTTTCACATGAACCTGGTTATTACAGTCTCTCTGCCATGCTGTTTTCCTCTGCCGTCTTGGAGGCCTCTGGACCAGAAACCTGAAGCCGTCTTGTTTGTCTCTCCCCCCTGTTCCTTCCTTCACTGAGAGCAGCACTTGCTGTTTGTTATTCTCTAAGTTTCTGGTGTTTTTCCCAAAGCCTGAACAGCAGTAGCCTTCTCCTTAAATATGATTTTCTGAAAATCTCTTCACTCTGGATTTATGGTTTTATATCATTGTCTGTGCAGTTTTGGTGCTGAATGCCATTGTTTCCAGCCAGGTATTTTTTTCCTTTGTGTCCTTTGAGCCTTCGAATTTGTGATAATTCTTTAATGATTTTTTCCTCCTCTTCAACTTGAGAAGACAAGGATAGGTATTTGTTCATCTTAATTTGGTCATTGCTGAGATCCAGAATACTCCAGTGGAACATGCAGTCTGAGTCTCTGTGGTTCATACCTATCATAAGCTTTTACATTACTTCCATGCACAGCTGGGAAGCAAGAGAAAGGAGAACCCCTATCCATAACTGTTGGCCCTGGGGCACTGATGGGGTGGGGGAGTGCAGATTCACTTTATTCACTCCCTCTCTGCCTCCCTGCCAAAGGCCAACTTCTCAGCTTCCGGCTTCTCCCAACCCTGAGCTTACTACCCTACCATATAAAGAGAATGAACTTGGTCAGGTAAGGGCACTTCAGTGGCCTCTATTCCATTGGGCCGAGTCACTGTGCCTAGTTGTTAAACCCACAGGATGGGTGATCTTTTTCTCTTTCTGGACTGTACATGGCCACAGTGTAAGACTGGGCAATTCCTACATGGAAGGGCCTGTCTAGCTCACCCTCTTCTCTCTTCCCGCTCTGTGTTTGATGGACTTGCAGGTGATTGCCCTGTGTGGAAGCCTAATAGAGTGACAGATTTTTTTTCTTTCTCTTTCTGGCTTAGTTCTGTACTGTGCTAACTGGGGAACCCTTCACCAGCCGTCTTTATTATGGGTGGTAAGACTTAAGATACAGGTGTAGTGTTTTATTTGTTTTTTTTTTTTTTTAAGATTTTGTTTATTTATTTGACAGAGAGAAACAGAGCTAGTGAGGGAACACAAGCAGAGGGACTGAGAGAGGGAGAAGCAGGCCTCCCGCCGAGCGGGGAGCCCGATGTGGGACTCGATCCCGGGTCTCCAGGATCATGACCTGAGCCGAAAGCAGTTGCTTAACCAACTGAGCCACCCAGGTGCCCCCAGGTGTAGTGTTTTATTAGTTTCTCTTATTCATGACAATACTTACTTTGGCCTGAAGCTCAGGTTTACCACTAATAAAGGGAAAAGGAGGCCTCCATTGGCTCTAGCCTGGCCTATGAAATGCTGCATCAGGAATTGGAGTCACAGGCCTAGCCAATAATGAAGTGTTTATGTGTTTTGTGTTTCTAGTTGAGTCCTGTGCATGTTTCTGTCTAGAGAACCTAGAAGTATGTTTGCTGAGACCACTGGCTAAATTTAGTATTAGTCTTTAATAGCATATGTTTCCAGAAATAACACCAAGCACCCATCAGTGCCAGCCCTACCAAGTAAAAGACTGAACACCATGATGTTCTACATTCTTTGTTGTACTCATTCCCTGTCCCTGTTTGAGGTTGGGCTATTGAGAAATTTCAGTGCATGCTAATCCTGAATTCTGATGCCAGATCTTACCCCATTAGGATTATTGTTATCTTTGTATGATTCTTTCATTGCAGGATGTCAGCTGCTCCTGACTTTATGCTTCCTCAGTGAGGCTGCTTTATAAATCTGTCTTCCCTGTACAGGTTATTTGGCTTGCCAAATAGTACAAGTTACGAGTTGTGAGTCAGGTGTGAAAATAGCCAGGAATCCAAGATTTCTAAAATAGTCCCGTTCATAGAGGCAGAAAGTGGACTGGTGGTTACTAGGGCTGTGGGAAGGGGGAAGGATTATTGTTTGGGGGAACAGAGCTCCAGTTTGTAAGATGAAGTTCCTGAGACCTATTTACAATAATGTGAATATCCTTAACACTACTGAGTTGTTCACTTGAAAATGGTTAAGGGTGGTACATTTTGTTATGCATCTTTTATCACAATTAAAAAAAATGTGTAAGAAAATAGCCAGAATTCCAAATCCCTAACTTTTTGATTGCCGAACTGCAGTGACACTTCCAATCCAGGTGTCACTGGGGACGGTCTGGCCAAAACCCACATTTTGTTTCTGTTGACAGCCTCCTGGGTCCAGTGTGTCTTTGCCCTTGCTTTAGAGACCCAGGCTGAGCCCTGTGTGGCTTCAGGCATTTCCTTGCCTTTGCCTGAGGGTTGCTTGAGCTTTCCAGCTTTCTTTCTCACCAGGGCCTGGACATGGATTTTGTCCCTTTGGGTCTTACTACTCCAAAAGTACAGGGAGGAGGCAAGTTTCATAGAGTCATTCTCACCAAGCATTTAGGCTCCTCTGACCTGAGCCTTTTGTGCTTACTTTCATGTCCCTGTGCAGCTCTCGCTTGCCCTCAGAACTGGAGTTGTCCTTGGGCCCAGCTGTGAAAGACTGCTCCCTTGAGGAACACAGATCCAATGGAAACAGCCAAAGGGAGAGGGGCAGGGAGAGGCAGATGAATCAGGCAGGAGTCCATTTGCTTACATTCCATGGGACTTAGAGTGCTTTGACTTTGTCGGTGTCCTCATTGCGTCTTGGAAAGACGGCACTTTCTTTTGATGCCCCCATCAGTGCTCCTCCTTCCTGAGGGTGGCACATCATCCCTGCGTTCTGACAGTGAGAGGGAGCATCTGCATGGCCTAACACTTCATCGATTAGTGAACTGAGGCCGACGAGGCCAAATGACCTACAGTCACACTGCCATTTAGTGTCACATCAAGAATTTGAACTTTTGGACTTGCCTGCAAGTCCAGTGTTGTATCCACCAAACCATTATGACTCCTAATGTATATGTTACACATTGACTAGATGGATAAGATAAACTTGTGCCTTCTAGGTGATACTCTCATAGGGGCCATCACTGGAGCGAGTCACCTTCTGTCCCATTGCCTTGGCATTTCTGTGTGCAGAGCTTCTGTATGTATTGTTGAAGAGCAGGAAGAAAGTAGTAAAATGTCACTGAAGTCAGATGCATTTTAAAATAGTCTATGAATCGAAGGTGAAGAGAGAAAAGTTGCGGGGCAGGAACTGGGAGTACAGGAGACAGACATGGAGGGAAGAAAGCAATACTCCACTGTGAACAGAGGAGGACCCTTAATTACACAGAGGCGGCCTTGTAGCTTCAGGAAGCCCCTGCATGTGAGGTCGTGCTCTTGGCAGGGACGGATATGTCATGTGCTAATGAAATTGAGGGAGATAAGGAAACTCATATTTAGCCTCAGCTATGCTGTGGGCACTCTGATAGGTACTTTCACATTTATCATCTTTAATTATCACAGCAAAGCATTATAGACATCATTATCCATATTTTTACAGATCAGTCTGAGATCAGACATGATCCCCTAGCAAGGGCTAGAGCCAGGGCCTCCACCCAGCTGTGTCATTCCATAGGCTGTTTTTGTGGGTGGACTTGGCTGAAAGAAAGATGGGAATGCCTACCTGTGTCTTCCTTTATTGTCTTAATGACACATGCCTTAAATACCCATCTCAGAAGAAAACCTGGCATCATTCCTTCCATACACAGGCCCTTTTCTATATCTAATTTTATAGTCTTTGTGGTACTTTCAGGTTAAAGAAAAATCACACGTGGCTTCTTTTGGCTTTTTCTCCATTAGGAGTCATTAGGCCAAGTTACAAGAAAAACAGTTGTTTGGGGGACAAAGTGAAAACAGTTCTCTTCCCAGGATCTCATTGAAACAGAGAGCCCACATCATTAGCCATTGAATTTTGTGAGGGACTGGTCAGGGAACCTCAGACTTGACATGCGGGGGCAGAAATGAGGGCTGAGGAGAAAAGGGGGGAAAAGGAAGTGAGAAGCTGATGTACTTGGGGCCCCAAGTGGCAAAGTGGCCAGGGGTAGGGACAAGGTGGCCTCCCCAAGAGATACGGGGTGAGTGGCCAGAGGGGCCATTGCCTTGGTTCTTAGTGCTCAGGAATGACACTGGGTTGGAGTCTTTTCTAGCCAGCTGGTGGCAAGGAAATGTAGAAAAGGGCATCAGAAATGACATAAATTCTACCACTGTCAATAAGGCTTTCTATAACAAAGTTTGACCTCATTCCAGAAAAGAAAAGCATAGACCCTGGCTGACATAAGTTTAGTTGGCAACTCCTGCCCAGAAGCAGAACTGCCTTTGAGCAACCTAAAAAGTTGACCTCGGGGTCTGTGGGCGAAATTATCTCATAAATGATTATGGTCAGTGATTATCAGTAGGGTGTGCAGGAGACGCCACCTGCTACTTGAGCACCAGGTGGAGGGGCATTGGAGTACTAGTCAGGCATGTTACTGAGATGGTACATGGATGGCAGCTGGTGGCCAAGGACTGATGGGTCACGGGAGGATCCTGCTTTGAGGTCATTCCAGTTTTCAGAAGTGCATCGTACTTCAGTGACTTGACGCCATACGGAAGTGTCTGAACAGGCCTTTGGGTGAATAGAAACCTGGAATATGTTCTGAGGCTGGCATTCTGATGTGAAAGGATTTGGCCGCAAGAGAGAGAAAGACCCAGGAGTTCCAGGTGACTGCTTGGACCTCTTTAAGTGAAATTTCCCTCTCAGCTTTGACGCCCTACAACTTCTGGTTACTGGAGTTAGCCCAGGAAGTTGAGGAAGCCTGTGTTCATGTCCCGGAGTGAGAAGCATGTCTCAGAAAAGTGGCCTGGCATTTGGGCCTTCTGGGGTGTTGTCAGCTAGGCAGATGAAGAGGTGTGAAGAGTAGACTGGCCAGAGGCCTTAGTGTGCTTTAGAGTGCGTGGGGAGACAAGGTGGATCGTTCTTCAGAGGCTTTCTAAAGCCTCCCAGTGAGAGAGCTAGCAGCTCACCAAGTGAGGCTTCACTGTGACCTTTTACCATTGAGGTGGCTCAGAGCCCAAGCAGAGGGACTGTGATAAGGAAAAAGAACTCTAGTATCTGGAACAGTGCGGTCCCAGAAAAGGTGTGGGAATATGAAGGGCCTTTTTGGGACGATGAGCATGCCCTGGGTGGCTAGGATGGCTGTCTTCCAGGCCGCTGTATCTTCTGTTCCAGGACTGATGGTGATGGTAAAGCTAAATAGCATATGGGTTTGGCATTGCACAGTTCTGATCAATGAGTTCTAAGTGACTGATAGAACTAAGTTACTCTAAGACAGATAGCTAGGGAAAGGAAGTGGACTGGGTCTGTGTGGGGCTTGAGTATCTAAGTCTTCTATAGAAGCCTGTTACGTGTCCTTCAGAACAGAATTTGCGGAAGGTATAGTAGAGATTAGCGAGGAGGTAGGTTCTGCTTCTGTCGTGTGCCCAGATCTCTGGCCTTAAACAGAACAAATAATCTTAGTCCTGTCGCTTGGCAGCATGCAGGCACCAGAGACATAAATGGCCTTTCCACTTAAGTTTTTTGTGCCAAAGCCTATGGAATAAGGTTAAGCAGAGCTGTCCCTGCCTTTGAAATTGTACCACTACCAAGTTGATATTTGATTGAGTTGATATCTGGCACTTCCTGATAATTTGTGAGGAGGAGGAGGAGTTCCTAACCAAGCTGGGAATGTGTGCCATGTTTTCTCTCCATGAACAGGGGCATCCATTATGTCCAGGGGGAACAAGATGATAGAATTGCATGGCCTTGGACCTAGAAATCAAGGTCTTACAAGAGCACATTAGTGGATTGCTGCCTAATGGGATAATTTCTGAATCCTTTATAAAACACCTCTCTGGGTAGAGGGTTATTTCCTGTGGTGTTCATCTTTTAGTTCTCTTGTATAAAACTTGACTTTGGAATTATTATGGAGGAATATGGGGGGCATTTTTCTTCAGTAATAACAATTGCTGGTGATGGAAATTACTAACACAAGTGTTCATCTTACCATTTGTTTGTGTACATTCAGGCTTTAAAATAAAAATGTTTAATGTGGAATCTCAACTCCCTTTTGGTCTCTAGATGATTTTATACTTCAGGAAGTGTTACTAAAGACCCCAGAGAGCTTTCTGTTGATGTAGGTTACAAGCATTGATATTTGCCATAAATAGAAATGAAAACTAAAATTTTTCAAAAAGATTAATTTATTTAAAAATAATGATAAACCCATTATGTGTTAACACAGATGACATTTTTATGAAAAACAGCTGCTGTCTTAAAAAAAAACAAAAAAACAAAAAAACCCGAACTAAAAACATGTGGTGGAAGGAGTGGCAATGTTTACATTTTCACAAGTGTTCTTAATAATGAGGCTTAAAGTGAAGGCATCTCCTTCTGTATTCAGACTGTTTGAGTTTATTGTTTTGCTTGAAGTAGCTGAAGACATCTGGCTTCACACAGATAACATAGTTGCAAATGGGATTTTTTGTAGCCTTTTCATAAAATTGTGAGTTCATTTGTGTGCAACGGTCTAACTTGACAAGTGCAACATCAACCTGAAAGCATATCAGTGAGTTTTTTGTACTCTAATAGAATAAAACCACTGGTCACGCTTGTACTTTGAACAGATCTTTTACCTGTGATGATTTTATTAACTCACACATTGGTCATTTGGAAAATACTGATTCACTGAGTTACACGGATCTTGCAAATGTTCACACATTTCATTATATGTAGTATCAAAAAAACCCCACATTTTTTTAGGATCACTGTCAGCCTCAATGGAAAGGTCTTTAAATATTGGAAAGCTGTAGAGCTCATGGTGGTAGACACAAGTTTCCTAAAATCCTATTTTCACTTGAAAGTTTGGATTTGACCACCAGCAACATACTGTCAGTGGTTTCCTGTTACCTGAAGTCTCAGCCCAGCATCTGAGTCTGCCTAACCAGTTTGTCAGTCATTCTTTCAAGCAAAAAATGATATTTTGTCAAGAAAAAAGGCGAGTTGAAGTTGCTTTTCAGTTATGCAAGGGCTTTTCCTTAGGTAGCTGTTGTACTTTTTTAGGTAACCTGGTATATTTCCCTTTTTTTTTTTTTAAGATTTTATTTATTTATTTGACACAGAGAGATCACAGTCAGGCAGAGAAGCAGGCAGAGAGAGAGGAGGAAGCAGGCTCCCCGCTGAGCAGAGAGCCTGATGCGGGCCTCCATCCCAGGACCCTGAGATCATGACCTGAGCCGAAGGCAGAGACTTTTACTCACTGAGCCACGCAGGTGCCGTGTATATTTTCCATTTTAAACATGATATAATAAATAGAAGCTTATAGAATACGCTTACATGTATTTAATACAAATATACTAAACATTTTAATATAAGTATAATAAATGAGTCTAGGTTTAATACAATTAATATTTTTACAGCTTTTTCAAGGGTATTCCTAAGTGAAGCTTTTATTTTGTTTTAAATCTGAATCTGTGGAGATGAAGAATATAATTGCCTGCTAGTGCTCTTTGGTCTCTCTCAGGATTTCATGTGAGGAGCCAGGGAGTCTGGAGTTTTACCAACAAATGCTTTTACATCCTTAGCACAAATCTCAACCCAGTGAAAAAAGCGAACAGTGTCTTAGTAATATTATGAAAGTCATTTTGATCTTGTTTTGTAAGGGTTTTGGAACCCTGAAGAGCCTCAGACAATATTTTAAGAACTGTTCGTCTAGGACAATAACTGGAAAGAACGGGGATTACTTTTTCTAAGAGGTTGGGCAAATTGTTCAGTATCTCATGCTCACAAGTTAGTTGTTTTGCTTTTTGTTTTTGCAAGGGACCCACCTCCTGGCTTTTGACCTGATTTTAGCCTGTTGATGTCTTATTTATAGGGAAAGTAGCCAGGAAGGGCCCAGTAGGCCTGATGTCTCAGAGCACACAGCTACCCGTGTTTGTCTTGCCTGCCTGATCCCTGAAGGTTTTGGTCGTCGTGCCCTTGCTGGGGTACAGTTTTGTTTAAGGTGAAGCAGGCCCAGTGTTAGGTCTTAGCATGTATGAAGAGCCTCAGACCTCGTGTGAGTAAGGAAACAATGTGAAGGATGTGTGTGGGTAAACCTAATGTAGAGCATACTTTAAAAATTTCTGGATGGGAGGAAGGAGAGGGCAGGGATAGGGAAAAAGGAAGAAGGAAAGACGTGGATACCACAGCACATCCAGCTTATTCCGAGCTAGGAAATTGGGTAAAAGAGGAATCTTTAGGGGAAAGAATTTGTCATTCTGTAGCCAATATTTATCTTCTTAGCATTTTCCCCAATTCAGGAAAGGGTCTAAATAAACCTGAAGCCATTTACTAGGACACTCAACTGGATTATTTATTCTTCAACAACATTTGGCTGTGTCCTGTGAGATGAATGTACTGCTATATGCTCGTGACTCAGTGGTGAGCAAAATGGGCCTAGTTCCTGCCTTCATGGAGCTCCTGTCTAGACGGACATTAATCAACAGAGATGATTAGTACAGATTATGAGAAGCATGTTAAGAGCAAAGATGTAGGTCAGAGGGTGCTGAGCTCACGTAGTTAGGAACCGTTGGACCTGGGAGCATAACTAGGGAGATGGAGACTATCTGTTTTGGTGAAGGCGGTGAAGACAACGGACTGTTTGCATATCCAGTGATCTGAGTAGGTAGGTGTACAGACCTGTTATTACAGACAGGAGGCGGGTGCTCAGGTAGTTTAGGAAGTGGTCAGAGGCCGCACTGACAGTGATAGGAATAGAACTTGAGCAGTGATCTTCAACTGGGGAGAGTTAGAAGTCAAGGAGGGTGTTTTTATTTTCTTACAGTTTACAGAGAACGTTTTCATGTTAAGTAGGAGACATTGTCCAGGCACTTGCAAAGAACTACGCTGATCCTCTGGATCACTGCTTCACAAGCTTTGCTGAGTGGTTAGAATTCCCTGGGGATCTTGGTAAACTGCAGTTTTTAGGTAAGTGGGTCTGGAGTGGGACCTGAGATTCTGCATCTTTGAGCAGCTCCCAGGCTGATAATGCCGGTCTGTGGATCCCTTTTTGAAATCAAGCTTACAGAGCCAGTTTTCCTTTTCCACATGCAGTTACTTCATGATGTGAATGTTGATCCCAGTCACTTTTAGCTTTAGAGAGGGAAAACTGAAGTGGGTACAGATTGGTGATGGCTGTTTAGAACTCTTTGTCAGGGGTGCCTGGGTGGCTCAGTGGATTAAGCCTCTGCCTTTAGCTCAGGCCATGATCTCAGGGTGCTGGGATCGAGGCCCGTGTTGGGCTCTCTGCTCAGCAGGGAGCCTGTTTCCTCTGCTCTATCTGCCTGCCTCTCCGCCTACTTGTGATCTTTCTCTCTGTCAAATAAATAAATAAAATCTTTTAAATAAATAAATCTTAAAAAAAAAAAAAAGATCTCTTTGTCAGAGTTGCTTGTTAATCAGCAGCAGAGAAGGGCTCTGGGTAATTTTAGGTAAGAAGGGATTACATTATTGAAGGCAATACGGAAAACCCCGGTAGCCCTAGAGGGTTATGGTAGTAGGAACTGCTTGAACATCCGTCCTGGGCAACATCACTGGACCACATGGAAGAGCTTCATTCTTGATTCCTCAGGGGCATTAGGAGAGAAAGTCTGGGGCGAGCTTAGGTCTGCTTCTTACACCTTGACTTCTGAATAGTGATGGGGAGTCCTGGGGACTGGACTTTCACAGTGGGAGAAGGGAGCACCCATATTTAGTGACCCATCAGTGCTGCTTAGGAGGGAGAGGTAACCCTAGCAGAAAGCGACAGTAGTTTGGAAAGGGAGTGGCAGCTGGGAGGTGATTGCATGACTGCATGTGACTGCTCAGTGTGCGGTCCTGAAGCTCTCACCCGTACCCCGCAGTTAGCAGTGTAAACTCCCTGTGTTTAGCAGGCAGGCAGATTGAGGAAAGAAAAGAGATAGTATTTACTGAGCCTTGACTTGTACATGGTCTTATTTCAGTTTTGTAATGACCCTAAGAGATAGGGGTAGAAGTATTATTTTTCTTTGTATTTGAGGAAATTGAGTCTTAGGCTTAGATAACTTGCTTAAAGTCAGGTTGGAAAAGCTGCAAAGTGTATTTTGTAATATAACAAGAGTTGGCAGAAATTTCTGCTTCTTGGGGTAAAAGGTGGCTTTAAGTGAGCTGAACATTTTAAGGAGTGGTAGAAGTTGGGGAAAACGTGTGTGGATGCAGAGAGCTGAGCTGCTTGGGGATTCAAGATCTTGGAGGTAGAATACTCTCAAGAACAAATTGCTGAGTTGATGGTAGGTTTTCATGGTTTGATGTATGTAGAGGAAGAGTGGAATCTTTTTTCCTTTTAAAGTATTTTCTGGTGATCAGGCCTTGGGGGTGAGACCGGAACTCTTTAATACTCTCAGCCCCCTAGAGGGCACATAGTATTTGGCTTCTCTGCTGGGTGATTCTTTGACAGGTTTTGCGGTGAACTAGGGAGATGTTGAGATCATCACTGCTGTGGGAAGGGAAGTGGCATGGCCAAGTGAATGGGAGTCTTGGATGCACATACTGTGGGCCAGCCCAGACCGTTCCATCCGTGGCCCACAGGCAGGCTTTGTCTTGGTTGCACGGGGATGGGCCGTGTTCCCTCACTAGCCCGGCACTGACGAGAGGCCCCTGTGACTGGTTGTCCACAGCAGAAGCTATGCGTCAACTATAAAGTCTTCCCTGACTAAATTTTATCTTCTTTCCAGATGGAACATTCTTTTCCATTCCTGCCCACTTCCCTTTGACTTGGGCTTTAAAATTTTACTCTAAGAAAGTGTCCTTTCCCATCACATGCAAAACTGTAATTTGGTAGAGCTAAGAATGGCTTAAAGCTCTTCTCAAGGCCCCAGAGCTTACAATAGAAACAGACTATGTTTCATCTCAGGCTGGTCTGCTGTGAAATGTATGCTCACTCTCCTTTACCATGCTGCCCACCGTGTGCATGTGTGTGTACACACATGTACATGTGAAACTTTCAGTGGGAGGTGAAGACCAAATGTACCATTTATGGATTGAGATTGAAACAAAGGAAACTATTGGGAAGGAAAGAAAAAAAATTAAGATTTTTCTGTGAACTGTAATCTCTTGAGTAAAAGAATGTAAATGTATGGCTTGTGTTCTAAGGTGAGCAAAGGTTGAAATGATTCCAGGTTTTTACTGAATGAAGAGGGTTTGGATCAGTGTGAAATAAACCTGCCCCATTCATCATCCCCAGAGAATAAACAAAGGGCCATTGTGTGTATGTAGGGCCTGATGGAGCTCAGTGGAGGGGAAGATGTTAGCGAAAGAAAGCATTCCACATCCTTATGTTAGTTCCTGAGCTACTGGTTTCCTAGGCTGTAGCTTCCTGTGGCAGTGACTGTGACAGTGTACAACAAACTGGGCGGCTTATACCAGCAGAGATGTATTCTGTTCTGGAAGCCAGCAGTCTGACATCCAGGTGTCAGCAGGCTATCAGCGGGTTGTACTCCCTCTGAAGGCTCTAGGGAAGAATCCTCTCTTGCCTCTTCTAGCTTCTGGTGGTTGCCCACAATCCCTGGCTTGCTTGTAGCCACATCTCTCTGCCTCTGTCTCTACCCTTTCTACCCCCTGTATGCGTGTGTCTGTCTGAAGTTCTCTTTCCTATCACAAAGGCACCAGTCATTGGACTCAGGGCTCACCCCAATCCACTATGACCTCATCTTAAGTAATTACATCAGCAAAGACCATATTTCCAAATAAGGTCACACTCTGAGTTTTGGGGTGAACATGAATTTTTGGGAGACTGTATTCAACCTAGTACATATTCTTCTACCGAGCTCTGACATTGATAGTTGATGCTGAAATGAGTGTCAGCACTTGGTGCTGCCATTAGAAGATGGGGACTTGGCTGTTGATTTTTGATGGGACCACAGTAGAAGGGAGACTCCGAGACAGGGTGGGTTTCGAAGGGAAAGACATGTTGAGTGCAGTGAGGACTTAAGTCTTTACACAGGTTTTGGAAACCACATTGGAAGAGAGTGTTCCCTGTTCTAGAAACCGAACTGGCATTTCCAGGAAGAGTACTGAGGCCAGACTAACCTACTAGACATGCAGCTGCACACCAGCCCACTCAGGAGCTAGTGTCCTCGTGGAACTTGGTATTCTAGCCTCTATCAGGGCCTTTACTATGCTTCACCCCACATCTGTGCCTGAATCCCATCCTTCCTCCCCCCTTAGGAACTTTGGCAGTCTCATGCCTTCCTGTTTTTCTTTTTTCTTTTCTTTTTGGTTTTTTAAAGATATTTATTTATTTGACAGAATGAGAGAGAGCACACAAGCAGGAGAACCAGCAGGTAGAGGGAGAGGGAGAAGCAGGCTCCCCATTGATCAGAGAGCCCAGTGCAGGGCTCGATCCCAGAACCCTGGGATCATGACCTGAGCCGAAGACAGATGCTTAACTGACCAAGCCAGTTGCCTCTGCCTCCCTGTTTTTCTTAAGATGGAGTTCTAGTTTTATGGGAAGACCACTACTGCACAGGTGTCTTGCAACTGTAATGGTTATGTTTTTCTCAAGAGTAAGTCCTAAAAAAAAAAAAAAAGTTCTTAGCACTTCAAGTGTTCCTGTTGCCTGTAGGACCCTGTTGTTGTGTGACTTCTGCTTTTGCCCTGCCTTCTGCCTTCTGCTTGTGGAACTTTTCACTTGCTAGGGTTTGTCATCCTGACTCTCTAGACACCTGTCATCCCCTAGGCTGGGGTCCTTTGCTCTCCTGCTCTTTGTGGCTGACTCAGTTTGTCCTTTGGATTTCAGTTTAGAAGGAGAGTCTAGTAGAGGTCTTCCTTGTCATGCTGACACAGGATGCCCCTTGTTCAGGCAGCTGTGTCCACAGGTGCGAGCCTCTGTGGGAGCACAGGTCACGAGAGACTGGACCTGTCACCTTCTTCTTCTAGACTAGACTGCACGAATGCAGAAGCCATGGCTGTTTTGTTCATCATAGTATTTTTTAGAGCTTAGTCCAGTGTCCGAAAGATACTGGGAACTCGGTAAATATTTATAGAACCTACGCCTGTATGCATGCACGCTCCGACCCTGTACCAAAGAGTTCAGCATCCAGGACAAAAACACTTTTCCTGTAGGCCTGCTTCACTTATGTATCAAACACTAAACATGGCATGAGCCAACATGTATTAGGGGAACTGGGAACACAGGATTGTTCTTCTGAAATACTCCCAGTAATTAAGGTACCTAGAAGTTGATTTGGAATCCTTATATTTCACAGTTACTAGTGTAGTGCATCATCATCTGAGCTAGTGCTAATCATCTTTGTTGGAGAGCCTTCTTCAGACCCCCCACACGCTTGTCTGCTCTACACATGTGAGCAAGATTAATCACGTGGCTACTTCAGCCCATTGCAACTGGTGGTGGTGATTTTTGGATGAGTGTGGAGGCATAGACATATCTTCTTTCCTGTTCTTTTGTTTTTATCCTTCCCAGAAAGTTTGCCCTTGTCCCTTTGAGGGAAAAAACTATAACCTGTATGTTCTGAAAGATCTAATTCTGGATGGGAAGTTCATTTGATCTCTGCTGAAATAGATTTTACCCACAAATGAAAGAGTCTACTACTACAGAGTGAGATTATTTAAAATCAAGCTTTATAGGAAGTCTTGCAGCCCTAAAATTTTAGAAAGATCGCTAACACTTGTGAATTTCTTAAGTCAGCGTAGTTGTATTTTCTCAGAAACAAGAAAAGAGTTAATTTTCACTTGTGTAGTTATTTTCAAATGACTAGATTTCCTGAGCCAGCAGTCTGAATTTCAGAGAATACATTCAAGATGAAAAAAGAAAAACTCAGTCAGTGTCCGGAGAGGAATGGTGTAAGGATGCACCGTGAGCACGATGACGGGCACTTCTTCCCCTGGAAATGGAGACAGAAGAACTGAAACTAGATGGTGTGTGTGCATTTGAGCTCTGGTGATGGGAGAGGAAGGAGTGTCCTGATGCACTCTTGTCTTCTCCCTGAGGAGTGGCGATCAAGGGGTGCTGGGGGCCAGCTGTTGGGAGTGAGGGGAGAGGTGGGGTCAGGCTAAAAGCAGGAAAGGCTGCAGACAGTCCAGCAGCCCTCAAGCTCAGTTGAAGTTATTGACATGAAAACCTTGGAAGTTTTATGATTTTCCCTGTCAGCACGAAAAGGCCAAAATTTCTATTGAAATAGGCAATGATTTCTTCCAGGTAGACAGCCACTTTGTCTTTTGATCATTCCTGTTTGGCAGCAATCCAGTCCTGCAGGCACTCATCAGTCTGCGTTCCTCACACAGCACCTGAGTGACAAGCCATGACCACCTGCCATGTTTCTCTGGTCACTCCGCTCTCCCGCCCTTCACACAACTGTTGGAGACTCTCTGTGCTTTCAAGCTGCCAAGCACCCATTTACCCTCTCCTGTGCAGATGGCCTTACTTCCTGCTCACTGAGTAACTTTCTGTGCTCTCCTGCCTTGTGCCTCTTCCCTCTGCCACAGTGGAGGGCTGACCTTCTTCCTCGCGGGTGGACTCTGATTCTCTACTGGCCTTTCCAGGATTTCTTTTCTCCCATACTTTGCCTTTCCCTTTCAGTGGAATTCTTTCCACTTCTGTTTCTTCCCTGAACTTTTCCTGGAAGCATAAACTACAGTCACAAACTGCCTGGTACAGCATGATGAATGTTCATAGCTCTGAATTAAACACACTTGTGTAAACCAGTGCCTAGTTCAGGGGGCCATGTGGCCAGGACCCCTGAACCCTCTGTGCTCCTTTCCAGTCATAGCTGCTGCTCTCTCTGTTCCTAAGAGTGTAGACTAACTTTGCCTGTTTTGAGCTTTGTAAGTGGAATCATGCAGGATATCCTCTTAATGTTGGAGGGCCCTCTTCTTACCTGGCACTTTCTCCCGTGGCTCCAACCTTTGCTTCGGCTAATCCTCTACATGTTAATGGCTCACAGATTTGCATCTTATAGTGTCTGACATCTTATCCGAGTGCCAGTTCCTTCCATCCAGCTACTGTCCTTGACATCTGCTTTTGGGTATTCCAGATGTCTGAAATTGAAGTCATGTTCTTCGTTTCTAAACCAAGGTCTTTCCTAGTGTTTCCTGTCTTGATGAATGGCCCCGCCTTCACCATGTTATTCAAACAGAAAACCTAGGGGTCATCCTTGGCATTTCATCTTCCCTTACCTATTGTGTTCAGTCCACTAGTCTGACTGATTTTTCTCTCCTAAATATGCCTTAAAAGCATCCATTTCTTTTTATCTCTGCCACTGCTTTGGTGCAGGTTACTAGCCTTCCTGTCTTAGGTTACTAAGGTAATCTCTAGGATATTCACCCCTAAGTACTCCTGTTTTCCACTCACCTATTAATTCTACTTTAGCTACAGTTTTCTACTTAAAAACACAAATGTGGGGATGCCTGCGTGGCTCAGTTGGTTAAGTGTCTGCCTTCAGCTCAGGTCATGGTCCTCGTGTCCTGGAATTAAGCCCTGTGTCAGGCTCCCTGCTTGGCAGGAAATCTGCTTTTTCCTCTGCTCTTCACCCCTCTCATGCGCTTGCTCTCTCTCTCTCCCTCTCTCTCACATCTTTTTAAAAAATTAAAAATAAAAACAAAAGTGCAATGTTCCCATTTTAAAATATACAAAACCTAACCATTTCAGTGGCTTTCGGTTGAGGTTAGAATAAAGATCAAGACCTGTGACTTCTCCTACACCATCTTCCCCATTCTCACCATGCCCTGTGTCCCATCTGGGCCCTTTCTCTTTTCTCATATAGGCGTTAATCCCTCCCACAGTCTGTTGTGGTCCACTGTCTCCCACGGATCTGAGCTCCCAACTCTTGCTGCTTTGGAGCATCTTCCCTGACCCTCCTGACCAGGGCTGCTTTGTAGCACTTAGCATAGTTCGGGTTTTACATTCCTTGTGGATGTCTTGGATGTCTGCCTCCCTGCTAGAGATGGTAACTTCCACACAGGAAGGGGCTAGGTGTGTTCGTGCTCACTGTTGAGTGCACATACACTCGATAAACATTTGTTGCTTGGTGCTCTGTTGGAAGACAAAGAGATGAGAGAGTCGTAGATGTTCACTGGATTCACTGGTTCTCTGCAGTTCCTGCTGGTTGGGTGCTGGGACTCAAGAGGCAGGGAGAGGAAGACAACAAACCAGGAAATACATCCTTAAATACACAGACTGGCACCAGCGGCTTTTGGTGAGGGACCGTGAAGAAAACCCCGCAGAACCCTGTGCTGAGAGCCTGCAGGGTAGGAGATGAATCAGTCTGAAGTGGTTAATGGAGCGCCGCCCTCTGAGACTCCCTAACTGCTGAGAAGATGCCAGCACCGGAGGATCAGGGAGACGCGTGGGCAGGGCAGCTTTTGAGGCGCTGAGGGGGAGCAGGCTTGGTGAGTTTGAAGATTGGAAGGGGGACAGTGAGGTGGCGTGTGTTGTGCAGGAGGGTGTGCGGGTGAGACTGGGTGCCCTGTGTGCCCCGGAGAAAGGAGCACGTACTTGAAAGAGCAGTGAGGGTTGAAGCAGGGGTGTGGCCAGGTTTTGTTCATGTTTTTAAAAGATTGGATTGATGACTTGTGGAGGCGCAGGAGTGAAGCTGAGAGATGGCCGATTAGCTGTGGGCGTCATCTGAGCTTGGCCGGCATGGCCACGGAGTTGAGGCCAGGTGGTGGACAGAAGTCATGAAGGGGAGGCAAATGCAGGGAAGAGGAAATGACGTGGGCTTCCTGCGTGGGAGCTTCTGGGATGGGAGAGTGAGGAGGGAGCGGCCAGAAGGCTTGGGTTTGGGGGTGCTGTTTGTATTGCAGTCCTGGGCTGGAGGTAGAACTGGAGAGCCAACATCAGGAGGGCATTTTAGCCTGTGTGACTGGGTGAGATTACTTGAAGAGAGGTTATAGACTTGGAAGGAAGAGGCTCCACATTGGTTCCCTCCAGCACCCCAACATTTTAGAAGTCAAGCAGAGGGGGAGGTGGAGGGTCCAGTAAAGGAAACAGGGAGCAGCTAGTGATGAGGGAGCAGGACAGCTGGTGAGGGGCCACCATGCAAGCCACTGAAAGTGTGTCGTATGGTCCCGTTTAGTAGATGACGTTGCCTATTGTGTTTGATGATATGGAGGTCACAGGAGACTGGGTAAGAGTGGTTTCCAGGGGAAGGGCAGAGAGAGAAACCTGATGAAGAGAATGTGAAGCGTGAAGCTCCCAAAAACTTTTGCTGTGAAGGAGAGAGGGTATTTTGACTGATAGGTGGGGTGGGGCTGTGGATCCAAAGAAATTTGTTTCAGGAAGAGGGATCTAGAACCTGTTTGGGAATGGACCAGTAGGTAGGACAAAATTGGTGACTGGCAGAGAGAATCACTGCAGGATTTAATTTGAAGAGGCCTCAAGAAGAGCTGACTGTGCACGAGTGGAAGGGCTGGCCTGTGAGGAGCAGGGCACTTGCTGCAGGGGGGGAGGGGGGCAGGGAGAGAGGTGCACAGGCAGCCAGCTGTTGGATCGCCTGAGGGAGGATGAGTACACAGCCATCAGGGTGCGTCTGTTTTTTCAGTTATCGTGTTGGGTGATCAGCTCCAAGAGAGGGAGGGGGAGGAGACACAGGAGATTTGAGGAGAAAGGAGGGTACCAGGAACATTGCTGTTATGACTGCAAAGCAGCAGTTGGAAATAATGGGAAGTGTGAAGTGACATTCAGAGGAGTGTGTGGAGGCCTGGTGCCCAGGAGGTTTGTCATCATGGATTCAGTAAAGCCTGGCATCGTTTAGCTGCTTCAGTGCCTGCATGGACAGGTGCAGAACTGATTTAAGAAGGTCAGGGTGTCATTAAAACGGTGTGATGGGGAGAAGGCAACAAGAGAGTTCGCAGTGAATGCAGGAGAGGAGCTCTCACAGTGGACGGAAGTGGAGTGAGCGGCTGACCAGAGAAATGGAAAGGTTAGTGCTTGTGGGTCTGCGGGTGAAGGATTACTGGAGTCTGTTAGCTGGCAGGGGACGAAGGGCCGGGTGGTCACAGAGTGGGTGGCTTGAACGGATTTAGGCGATGGGAGTGCCGTTACTGGTGATGACAGAACTGAGGTACGGCCTTGACATGGCAGTGCAAGAGGAGGCTGACCCACAAAACCTCGCGGGGCGTGGGGCTGCGGGGTCCGTGCCAGGAAAGGAGATGGGAGGGAAAAGCAGACGGTCCGGTTAGTGGGACAGAAAACCATTCAAAGCAGATTGGAGGTCTTCTGGGAACAAAGGAAAGATGCTGACAGTTAGCAGTCAGAAAGCTGGGAGGACAGGGTGTTCTGTCAAATGATTGGGTTTCCCTGGAGACAGGTCAACCGCTCGTGCGTTGGCCTGCCAGCAGCCTCCTTGTCTGCCTGCGGTGCCGTGCATGGCCAGCGCAGGCTCGCGGTGTCCCGGCCGGCAGAGTTGGGGTAGCCCCGCGATGGAGGATGCAGGCGTGTAGCTCTCTCATGACTGCCCATCTTCATTACAGGGATCTCATAAGCAAAGCTTACTGGTTTCCTTTTTGTTAAGGGAAATTTCTAATAAACTCAAAGTAGAGGAAATAACAAAATGTACCCCTGCATACCCTTCCCCCAGGTTCAAGCCCATCATCATCTACTGTTCTTGCTTCATGTGCTCCTTCTTTGTTTACCTGAGTGAGGTTTTGTGGGCAACTTCAGGTCCATATTAGGCGTCAGCATCTTGTGATAGATCACATGAGCACTTATGCGGCCAGCATTTCAGAAAAAAAGAAAATACATAATATAGATGTCTGTCCTTGGGTATCCAGAGCACGGTTCTCCCTTTGACTGGCTGGTAGCATGGAAGACATTTTTTTTCCTTCCTTCCTTCCTTCCTTCCTTCCTTCCTTCCTTCCTTCCTTCCTTCCTTCCTTCCTTCCTTCCTGATAGTCTAGTACATCTACATTATCCTGGTTATTTAAAGAGGAAACAGATGCAAAATTGTGTTAGGTGATATACTTGCCTCATGTTCTAAGACTAAGTAGAAATGCACTTTTCAGTCCCTTCCATTCCTTTGGTTGAACTTCATTCACACAGCGGCTGCCCTGCATCTTTTAGTCCCCAGCCTTTCGAAGGCAGCCATGTCCTGTCCCCACACCAAACCTTCCCCCTCACCAGCCCCACCTCTTCTCTGTCGTCAGTGCTAACAAGACATGATCCTCGGTCTCTCTGGCTCTGGTCTGGTGTCCACTGGCATGCCCTTCTGCAAGCTTACGTCAGGTTTTAGTGGCTCTGCAGCGATGTTCTCTTCTTTGTTACTGGTGCCAGTTCCAGGTGTGTGTGCCTTTGTGGTTCCATGTCACAGTCCGCCTTGTTCAGAATAGCACTGTACTGCATTGTGTGGCATCTAGCTTCACAGGTATATGCAAAGTCTGACGTTGAGGCTTTGGCTGCTTATTCCTGTAGGAGTGTAAACGGATTTTTCTCTTCTGCTGAGTCAGGGTGATTAGTCTTGGTTTTATATCTAGGTGGCACCCAGTATGATCCAGCCTTCTGGAGCATCGGTCCCAGTTTCCTGACCTCTCCCTCTGTGGTTGAATGGCTGGCATTCCTCTGATGCCACCAGGGTCCCTGTGGGATGCTGTCTTGTCTGTCCGTGTGGTGCACTCAGTGTCATCTGCTCCAGCACCTGCCCTGTGGAGGCTGCATCCTTCTACTTTGAGTTCCTGGTTTGCAACCGTAGGATCATTTCAACAAGAAATTCATGAAAACCTAGTGGACTCTTTTTTTCCTAGGCAAAATAGTATTTTTTGGTCAGCTATGTAAAAGAGAGTCCTATATGTAAAAGGTGTATGTAAAAGTATGTTTAAATCTCTTTTTCAAAATCCACATCCGTTCTTCCCAGCACAGCATGAGCTGCTTCCAGGACCGACGGACTGTTACCTGCTTTCTGTATCAGACTCAGGGCGAAGTTTGGGAAGAAAATCAGTGTCCTCACTTTGTCCTTCCTCTTGTCGTTTGCCCCCTGCAGGTGTGAGCAGAGGGGGCTCCTTCCCTCACAAGCATGTATGTCTATAAGGAAAACTAAGGCCAGTGCAGGGGCCCCGTGTGTCACCCACAGTCTCAGGTTGTGCTTCAGTCTTGGCATTGCCTCCTGGTCCAGAATGGGGAGCACGTGCCCTGAGTGGCCCTCAAAGGGCAGCAGCTCTGTCCTATCAGCTGTGAATCCTGCACCTCCACCTCCAGATGGCCCTTCCTGGTGCCAGTGCCCAGATTGTCTTTGCTCTCAGGACAGTTTCTCTGTATTTAGGACTCATTTTTTACTTCTTTGCATCTCCATGTTAGGTATTTATTTGCCGATCCCTCATTTTTAGCTATACTGAGAGGGCAGTCCTGATTGGGATATTCCTTCATGTCACAGTGTTTAGATGAGGCAAAGATTCCAGCGGACAGAAGGAAAGCCCTTTTTCATGGAAGGTGGGGATTTCATTGGCCGAATTTAAGCAGTTTTTCTCTCAGTTTTCAGCAAACTCTAATTTCCTATTTGACGAAGTTCCTCCTCACTGTAGATTGAACCTCTGGACTGTTGGCCTGCTCCTGGGGTCTCCTGTGGAGAGACTGAATGTTGCCCTGGGTGGTGTCAGGAGACCTCATGGCAGGGCTCCTTCCTCCTAAGGTCAGACTGGTGGCCCCACAGTCCTACAGGCTATCTCCTTCAAAGCTCTTATGGGACGTTGTATATGAGACATGTCTTGAGGGGGAGAATCTTGGGAACATGCATCTCTGGGATTTGTAGCATTTTGTAGCTCATACCTGCTTCCTTGCTTTCCTTTATGCATGTGGGTGCAGTGGGGCAGGTGATGTTTAGGAAAGTTTACAGCAGGGGTTCTTTTTACTGTTGTTTGTCCTGTTCTTTGGGTTGATCACATGGAAACTGGCTGGAGTTTCTCTTGCACATTTATCTTTTTTTTTCCTTTTCCTGCAGAATATAGCTTACCTCACTCCCCACCCCCACCACGGGGTAAGACTTACAGGTATGTTGGAGCATTTTTACTTGGAAGGAATGGTGACTGATTCTTCCTTGAGGGAAACTCTGGCAGGAGTACATGTAGGAATTTCATGTCCCTGGGGTGGGCTTTGGGGTGGAGTTTTTTGCCCTCTGAGCAGAGGCAGTCTCTCCCGAGGCCAATCTGGATGGGTGCCCTGACCCTCACTGCTTCGTTTCAAGTGAGTGAGGAGAGCCACACAGTGTCTGAGTTGCCTGGTGAGGGAGAGAGGGTGGGAGTGTGGCACTGCGCCTTTGTCCTCCCCTTGTCCCTACCCTTGAAGCCATAGACTCCTCTCTGTCCAGGGACATCTGCGATGCTGTGCACATTCTAACGTGCTCAGGGTTGGTTGGAGAAGTCAGCCGTTTGGGAAATCATATTTGTTTAGTTCAGCTTCATGTCTGTACAGTGTACCTGGTTCTGGGATCAGTTTGTTTTACAAGAGGAGCAGGAAAGGAAATGTCTTCTCAGCATTAACTGATTTTTTTTAATCCTAAAATACACACAGATGCAGCATTTTATTTATTGTTTATCTATTATGTGTCCATTACCTGGCTCCAGTAGTGACAGTGTTTTTGCCACATTTGCTTTACAGTCCTTTTTTACTGTCTTTTTTTTTTTTTCCTCAAGCATTTGAAGACCCATCTTGGACCCATCTCATGTCACTTCATTCTTGCAAACTTCACTATCCATCTCTGAGAATACGACATTTGTTTACCTGACTCCAATGGTGTTGGCACACCTAGCACAGTTGGCCACGCTTCTTGTACAATGTGATACCCCATCCCTAATCATGTTTCCAACTTGTCTCCTTTCGGCAGCTGCTTTATTGGAAGCAGATTCCAAAGAAGGTCCTCATGTTGCATTTGATTGTTAGGTTTTGAGTCTCTTTAATCCAGAGTAGCTCTCCCTCATGACTCCCCATTTCCAGGCCTTTTACTTGTTGGAATAACAGGCAGCTGTCGTGTGGACTGCCTCATGCTTTGATATTTTTCTACTTGCTTCCTGGCATTTTTTTTCCCTCTTTAAATAAAAATGATGTCTAGAGTCTTGGTTAGGTTCTGGTTCAGTCTTTTGGCAAGAATATTTGAGAGTGATGCTGTGTTTCCTGTTGCATCGTATGGGGGGGGCACACAGGTCTGGTTTCTCCTCTTTTGAGTTATGCTAAGATTGGTGAGTTGGTTTAGATGATACAGCCTGATCCTCGCGATATGCAGTTCCTGGTCATGCTCAGGTGTTTTGTTAAGGTTATATATTTACTAGCTGGGCTGTTGCATTACCTCAAAGATAGTTTATAGATGGGCACCTGAGTGGCCCAGTCGGTTAAACATCTGACTCTTGATTTCGGATCAGGTCATGATCTCGGGGTTGTGAGATGGAGCCCCACATTGGGCTCCACACTATGTGGGGTGTCTGCTTGAGATTCTCTTTCTCCCTTTGCCCCTCCCCAGCATGTTCTCTAAGTTGGGGGCCTAGTTACTTCCAGTTTTATTCAGTGCCCTGAATCTCTGTCTCTCTGCCTCTGTCCGCTTCTGTCTTTGTCTTTCTGCTCCCCCATTCCTCAGCCCTGAAATCATTGTGAACTCATGAGGTTTTGTGTATTTAATTTGTTTCTGTAGATTGCATTCGTTAACTCCTTTTGATGCTCAGTTGTCCCATTTTGGGCCAGTGGGAGTCTCTTCATAAATTAGCATTGGTATTCCTTCAGAATAACTCTCTTGCTCTCTTGTTTTCTGGAATAATGAGGTGTCCCAGGCTCATTTTGTAAAATGCTGCTCCGGCCTTGAAATCACCTGTTTCTTCAAGGATCCCTATGTCTTTTGGTGCAGAAGGGTATTTAAGGGAAGGTTGTTTTGCTATTGGTTGATATTGCTTTTAGGTCTTTTTGGTGGATAGAGCTAAAAAAGACATGAATTCAAACTGATAAATCAGATTTTGTGTTGGATTATTTTTTCCCTAACTTTGATTTTATGTTTGTATTTGGTTTATCTTAGATTGAACCTTGGTTCCTAACAACATTAACAAAATGCTTGTTTGCTTAATCTTTATAAACATACCAGTGTTGTTATAAATAACAAACTATTGAAAGAAGTTTGATTTCTTTGCAGCTTTTTTAAAAAAAAGATGTCATTGATTTATCAGAGAGCAAGAGAGCACAAGCAGGGGAGTGGCAGAGGAAGAAGCAGAATCCCTGCTGAGCAGGGAGCCCGATGTGGGGTTCTGGGGCTCGATCCCAGGAACCTGAGATCATGACCTGAGCCGAAGGCAGATGCTTAACTGATTGAGGGACCCAGATGCTGCCCCTCTTGGCAGCTTATTTTGTTAACAGAGTTTGTTTCACTAAGTATGTACGCTCAGTGTGTGGTACACAGAAGCCTTTTGTGGGTGTTACCAACTTGAAAATTAAGCTTTATTTCCTTCATTTGTTTTAAAATTTTAGGTATCAGGGGTGCCTGGGTGGTTCAGTCGTTGAGCATCTGCCTCCAGCTCAGGTCATGATCCCAGAGTCCTGGGATCGAGCCCCGCATCGGGCTCCCTGCTCGGTGGGAGGCCTGCTTCTCCCTCTCTCACTCCCCCTGCTTGTGTTCCTTCTCTAGCTGTGTTTCTCTCTGTCAAATAAATAAAATCTTTAAAAAAAAATTTAAAATAAAATAAAATTTTAGGTATCAGTTTCCTTTTTTTGATTTAATTTTACGTTTTGACACACACACACACACACACACACACACACACACACAATTCACGCACATATATTTCCAAATCCAAAACTACGTAACAAAGTACATTCAGAAAAGTTTTACTTCATCTTTGCTCCCTCATCTCCCAGAAATAATTGCTTACATTTGGTTTAGTGTCATCCTCTGTGTTAATTTGTACATGTTATGTGAAAAATGCATACATTCACATTCCTATCCCTGCTTTACACAGAAGTTGGTGTAGTATATATGCTGTTCTTTGTCTTACTTTGTTTGCTAAACAGTAGGACTGGGGTTTGCTGCATATCAGTGCATGTGTTCTTCCTGTTTCCTTCTTTTTTTTTTTTAAGCAGTCAAGCAGCATTTTATTGTGAGGGAGTACTAGAGTTGATTGGACCAGTCGCCTGTGGCTAGGCCTTAGGTTGTCTGCAGTTTTGCCTTGACAAGTACTGCCTCAGTAAATAACCTAGGACATCAGTCACTTCCTATTTTTGCCAATGTATCTTGGGATGGATCTCTGAAAGTGTGGTCATAGAATGAAGGATAAATGCATATATAATTTTTCCAGCCACTGGCTATATTTTTGCTGAAATTTGGGTATGCAGCTCAATTTCATAATCCTGACACTTATATTTAAAAGCAGTCTAGTTTATTTTGCCCCTTTGATGTTTAAGAAATCTCACGTGCCTATTACCCTGTCTTTGTATGGAACATACTATGGAAAGTGTTACTTTAAGATGATCTGTTGATTTCATTTAATTAATTAATTGCAGTATCAGTTACAGATTATAGAATACAGGAGATGAAAAGACTGCTAAAACGTAGTCCTAAACCTCACAAAAGTTCAAATAGAGTATTTTGGGATTCGCTTTATTTCCTGGTCATTCTACCTGTTGTGTATTTTGTCCTCTGTTGGTTGTCAAAGGACTGGTAATAAGGCAGTGGGAAATGCATCTCGATGGCAGAATGAAGTGGAGGTTGTCTGTTGGAGGAGAGAGGTTGTCATAAAATACTCTGTAGATGTATTCCACAAATAGTAATTGAACACTTGCCCTTCACTGGAATGGAACCTTGAGCAGCACAGAGTTCCTTCCTCATGGCATTTACATCCTACTACAGGAGATTTATCAAAAACCAAGGAGCAATAAGATAATTACAAGTTCTGTGTACTTTGAAGGAATCAAACAAGAGATTAAAATAGAGTCTCAGCCAGGAACCTTCTTCAGGTAAGGGAGAGGCAGCTGACACAGCAAGCCACATGCCGGGTGGGGGAGAAAGTGTTTCACTTACTAGCTCGGGGTGTTGAGAACTGAAACAGAAGGCACAGCAAGGTGTGGGGGAGAGTGGAGGCAAGGTCATCCCGGGCCTTGGGTTTTGACTGAACGGTTTGGATTTTATTTTAAGTTTATCAGGAAACCATTGAGGACAGTTAAGCGGGGAATGACAATTTAATACCAATATGTCATAGCTTTACTCTTTTGATAGATCAGAAGGCTACTCAAGTGGGATGTTTCAGTTCTGAAGCAAACACTGTCCTTTCTAAAGTTCAAAGCGGAAATAGGTTTCCTTCTTGCTCCTCTATGCAGGACAGCTGCTCCTCATATTCGGGTCTTCTGAGGATTTCTTTTCTTTTTCAATAATATTCCCTTGATGTTGTTTAGACAATTACAATAAGTGGTTGTAAGTGGATTGTATACTTGGACTATGAACAGGAGCATGATATCTACAAATTCTCTTCTTCAGACTTGCACATCCAAGAGTTACATCTCTCTGGACGATAAGAGAGCTTCTTCCCCAAGATCAGAAAAGGTCTGTATTGGCGCTGTCACAGATATATGAAATTAATTATGGAACCAGTAGCATTTTTTGGAAAAGAGGTATTTTCAATATATTATGTTTCTGTTACAGGAGACTGGAGTGAGACTCATGTAGGGAATCCCCGGAAGGAAGGATTGACACACCTGGAAGCTGAGGAGCTTGCTTCCTGGGAAGGCTCCTGTCTGATGTGGAGGAGGCAGAATGTCCTACTGACTCTTCAAGAGGAGGCTACAGGGGATCGAGACCCTCCACCACAGGGGACACTGTGCATTCCTTTTTCTAGAAGTGGGAAGTACGAGATTGTTTCACAAGAGGAAGATTCCAGGGGCTTAAAAACGCAGAAGCTTGCACCTTGGAAGCCCCTTGGAATGTTGACAACTCAGGATTTAAAGGAAAGTTCTGTGTTAATGAGTTACAGAATTCATGTGGAAGTAAATGTCACTTTATGATCAATAATAATACTGAGTGAGGAGCACTATGCAGGAAGAAATCTTCCATAGAAAGACAGGCAGGGAGAAGCTTAGGCCAACCTTAGACCTACCTAATAGAGCAAGCCTGAGATAAGCTGCCAGAATGGCCAAATAAGAGACTCTATGAAATAGCAATCCTGTAACTATAGTAGTCGTACAGAAATTTTTTCCTCTAAATCACGATACCAAATAGGAAAAATGATCTACAAGTGCCCCATGTGTAGGGAATTTTTCTCTGAGAGAGCAGATCTTTTTATGCATCAGAAAATTCACACTGCTGAGAAGCCCCATAAATGTGACAAGTGTGACAAGGGTTTCTTTCATATATCAGAACTTCATATTCATTGGAGAGACCACACAGGAGAGAAGGTCTATAAATGTGATGATTGTGGTAAGGATTTTAGTACTACAACAAAACTTAACAGACATAAGAAAATCCACACAGTGGAGAAGCCCTATAAATGCTATGAGTGTGGCAAAGCCTTCAATTGGAGCTCACATCTTCAAATTCACATGAGAGTTCATACAGGTGAGAAACCCTATGTCTGTAGTGAGTGTGGAAGGGGCTTTAGTAATAGTTCAAACCTTTGCATGCATCAGAGAGTCCACACCGGAGAGAAACCCTTTAAATGTGAAGAGTGTGGGAAGGCCTTCAGGCACACTTCTAGCCTCTGCATGCATCAGAGAGTTCACACAGGAGAGAAACCCTATAAATGTTATGAGTGTGGGAAGGCCTTCAGCCAGAGCTCGAGCCTCTGCATCCATCAGAGAGTGCACACTGGGGAGAAACCCTATAGATGTTGTGGGTGTGGGAAGGCCTTCAGCCAGAGCTCAAGCCTCTGCATCCACCAGAGAGTGCACACTGGGGAGAAACCTTTTAAATGTGATGAGTGTGGGAAGGCCTTCAGCCAGAGCACCAGCCTCTGCATCCACCAGAGAGTGCACACAAAGGAGAGAAACCATCTCAAAATATCAGTTCTATAGAGCGTTTTGCTAAGAGTTAAAAATCTTAAAACCCATAAGTGCCACTAGGAAGGAAACCCTGGAAATACCTACATTGACCCAAGAAATTTTTACAGCAAGCCCCAGCAGGACATTCTTTTTGAAGAGGCATATGTGAGATTGGACGTTTTTTGCTTTGTTTTTTGTTTTTGTTTTTGATTCATGCCAAGTGTGTTCTACAACTTGACTTTGAATCTGGAAATCCCTCTGAGTGTCTGCCCAAGATGGACTGTGAGGTCCCAATCATGGGTGTGTGTTTCCTAGGATTCGGGCTTGATGCCTCAGTAGTGGGAAATAATGACACAGGAAACCATGATCATTGCCTGGTGTCCTGAGTCACCTTCTGTCTGTGCTTTACCTAAAAGTTACCCCAGACATCCCTCTTTCAGGAGCTCATGCCCTTCCTTCTCTCGATTCAGGCATACTGGTTAATGCATTTGAAAACAGCTCCCACAAAGACAGTGTTCTGGTATTTCTGAGGTTATCCTTTGGTTCAGCCCCTACATATCGTTCCATAGATTCCATTACTTCTGAGCCCACTTTACCTGTATGTCCTCACAGTACCCGTAAATATCCACCCCTTCCTAGATGGCATTAAATTTCACTTTAGATTTTAGGTGACTCATAATTTCCATTCACTTGGCCCATCAGAGAACTCACTGGCAGACACACATGCCCTTGAACTTTTCGTGAACTTTTTTTAAAACATGGATTCTGCTAATCACTGTGTCTCTATGTTAGACTTAATTTTCTAGTGGCTGCATCACATATTTTAACTTGAATTTTTTGGAAATAGCTGAATGTAAATAAGGAGGAAGAAGCAAGCAAGCAGGCAAGCGAAGTTGGGACTTTTCTCCATCCAGAATTGCCCTCTTGGGCTCCTTTTGTAGCACGTGGCACTCCTTACTAGCTAGAGGAGACCATAGGAGAAGTGGATGGTGGGAGAAGTCACTAATAATATTTAGTCTCTGTTTCTGTAATTTTGGGCAATAATGTGTAGGAGTCCTCAATACCTTCATTGAGGATCATGTATTCCTTTGTTTTTAGGCGTGGATGTCTATGTCACTCTCTCCTTTTCTTTCTTCATTCATTCAACAAGTATTTATTGAACACCTCCTATGTGCCAGGCACTGTGCTAGGTGCTGGGAATACCACTGAGTAAGACAGACAAGGGCCCTATTCTCATGGAGTTTTCTTCTGGTGGAGGAGACAGATGATATACAAGTAAGAAAATACATAATGTAGTTTGAGATAGTGATTAAGTGCTATGAAGAAAATAAACTAGGGTGATGATTTAGAGTGGGGGTGGGTGGGGGTGGGGCATCATTAGACAGGGGTCAGGGAAGGCCTTTCTGAGGGGGCACTGGAGTGGAGCACGCAAGGCTGGGAGCCCCTGCCGGCTGGCCCTGCTGCCATGTTTGTAGAGCTCAAGGCAGCCAGGCCCTGGGGTGGAGCAAGCAGCGGGGAGGGGAGAGATGCTGAGCTGCTCAGTATCCCACCGGTTATAGGCCCTTTTTTCTTTTCTTTTCCTTCTTTCATTTGTTCTTTTTTTTCCCTTTTTTTGTGGCTAGATTTATATTAAAAACTCATGTGGAAGAACTCAAGGAATGTTTAGAAGACCAAAAGTCCCCAATGACGAGAACAAAAAGCAACTAATTTTTAACTTTCTCTTCTCATTCCTGTTTCCATTGATTCCCACATGTAGTCCTTATGCTCAGGAAGTCTTGGGGGAAGTTAAGGATCTTTGAAGCTCTGAAATGGGTGAACAGGTTTGTGGTGTCTGTCAACTGTCTTAAGAGGTTGGGAAGTGAATTACGTAAAATAGTCATCGAAATACCGAAACAAAGCTTGATTTTCTCTTCATATTTGAATTAATTTCTTCTGTTCAGCTGGAAGGGGTTTTTGTGTAACTAAAACCTTAAGGCATAAAGGAGATTTAAAAGAGCACATAATTTAGTGGGTGGGCCATGAAACTAGAGATGGGGTTTGGGGATAATTGTGTCCCTCTCTGGATTTTCATCCAGACAGCTCTGTTCACAGCCTTTGGGAAGTCCCTTCTCCTGCGTGTCCTCCTTGCCCAGGAGAGGGCCAGCCTAGTTCCTGGGTGAAGCCCCTTCCAGGCCTGATGCCCTCGATTACGATTTACTGTAGTGTCTTACCCTCGTCCATGTCATGGTAGCCTGCGGCATTAGAGAGCTGCCTAGACTTTTAGTTGGTAGAGAGACAGCTGAAATATCATCGGTAGGATTTTAGTTTTAGGAAAAATCGGTTTGATTTCTAGCTTTATTACTATTAGGTGTGTGAGCTTGGGCAGATCGCCTAATCATTGAGTCTAGCTTTCTCACAAAATGAGGACATTAGGCTAAATGATTTCCAAGTTTCCAGCTAGTCCTAGAGTTCTATATTTCTACATAGTTGAATTATTTTATCATGCTGTTGCTGGGGAATATGACTAACACTTTTGAAGCTACTAATTTTATGTCGAGCTTTAAGGTCCATAATTGTTATCTTCGGAAAATATTATTTGACCTACAGTATGTCCAAATCAATTTAATAAAATCACTTTATAACAGGGTTCTGTGCTTGACTGTAGTTGTGTGAATTCAGGGGTCAGAGTGTGTGTGTGTGTGTGTGTGTGGCGAGGGCGTGGCTTGTGTATTATGCCTAGGGTGACCATACAGTTTACTTTTCAAACTGGGCACATAAGAGTAAAGGGGGTGCTGTTGATGAAGACCACAAGCCTGAGCTGGGACTGTCCCATGAGAACACCCTGGCCCGAGGATCACAACCCAAGCAAGTAAATGACTAAATTGCAACAGGAATAACTCAAAGAGGAGTTGCAAGGTCCATGGCAAACATGAGAAGGCATGGGTTACTGAGGATGGCCCCTACTTGGCTGTAACTTTTTATTTCTATGCTAGAATATAGGCCAAAGGTTTCTGCCTATCCTCTTTTAAGAGAAAACCAGCAAGCTGGATTTTTATATAAAATTTAGTGATTTTTGAATGTTGGTAACAAATTTATGTTCCCCACGTGACCCATCTTGGTCCTTTCTGCTACCTGCCTAGTGCCTGTAGGCTTTCATTTCATTTTGCAAAGCCCTGCTCTTGGCCCACTCCCAGTCAGGTGTGACCTACCTCTCAGGAAAGCTGTGGTCTCCCGTGTTCCATACCGCAAGCTTCAACATTGGTTCTGGCATCTGCTGGTTTTGAGGGCAAGTCTACATCTCACTCCCACCATCAAGGTGGAAGCAGTCCAAACTGGCCTTTCTGACACAAGAGGGTTTGGGAAAAGTGGTCACATTTGGGCTCATGTGTTCCCCATTGAGTATCCCTGGGCGCCTGCTAAGCATTAGGGTATGAGAGAGGCGTCAAGGCTGACTTCTTCACAGTTTCTGACTTGGGGCCCTGAGTAAGAACTCTTGTCAAATCAGGGAGCCCCAAACATCCAGATGGTCTGCTGTAGAGACCTGGGCACCCGTGGTTGTAGTGGCCTGCAACCTGGAGGAGGTTGTCAGGTTCTTTAGTGTGTGAGCCTGGACGTGATGCCTTCCAAGGGACTTCCCAACTCTTGGGTCTGTTATCCTAAAAAAATGTTAACTGGTTAACTTTTCTATACAACTTGCAATTATTCTCAGGTATTTGAAAAATAAAACAAAACAGGTGAATGAAAAGCAAATGATGAGCAACAGATGGAAAAAGTCCTTGATGGTGGAATCAAACCTAAGGTGGGAGGCAGGGCAGAGGTTGACCTCATCATCAGGCAGGAGCCAAATACAAATAACGATGCTGAATTATGATGGAGAAAGAGGGGGAGTAAGGTTGGCAGAGCTCTTACTCTGACTGTATGCAGTTTAACTTTTCCGAACCTCAGGTTTCTCACCTATAAAGTGGTTTTGAAAATACCTAACTCATGAAATAGTTGGAAGGACGAAGCAAACCTGTGTGAAGTGCCTAGCATTTAGTTAAAAAATGGGAAGAAAACAATCCCACTTGCCTGTTAAGGCAAAATGGGTCCCATTGTTTGGAGTTCTTTTTGTTCTGCTGAACCACACTGATGGGTTTGGGCATCTAAATGTGGGGGTAGAGCCTAGAGATGGCTGAACTGCTTCATGTGAGATGAGTCAACAGAACTTGACTCTCCCAGGATAATCTGGGACAGGAGAATAGAGGAGAAAGGTAGTTGGAAGAGAGGGACCCAGGGGTTTCATAGATGAATACTTATGACCTCAGAATCCCCCTAAGTATTAGGGTATGAGAGAGAAGTCAAGGCTGACTTCACAGTTTCTGACTTGAGGCCCTGAATAAGAACTCTTGTCAAATCGGGGAGCCCCAAACATCCAGATGGTCTGCTGTAGAGACCTGGGCACCCATGGTTGCTAATACCCTGCTTGAGATGCTTGGTCCAAGTGGATTGCTTATGGAAACTGGAAGGATTGAATGCTGTGTCCCAGCTGGAATGGGACAGAACATCTGTACTGTGATAAAAATCAATGTTGGAGCAGAAGAGAGCATCCATAACACCATGAGCTCTAAGGAGTGTGAAGAAGCCTCTGGGAGAGCTTCAGGCTGCTGCAGGCCCTTAAGCGGGGCCCTCTCGGTTTCTTACTACTCCTAGTGTACATAGGTAGAATACTTTGAAGATCAGGAGTAAATTAGAAGATTTCTTTTTTAATCATTCCCATATTAGGCACATGAGCAAATCCAAAGATCCCAGAGCCTTGTGTTTATTATACACATCGGTGAGAGCTTGGCATAGGTCCTCAGTGAAAGGTGACTATCATACGAAAGTGCTTTCATTGCTTGGATTTAGGTACATGCGAATGAAATGCAGTGTTAGAGTAAAAGAAGAGCATATAAAGTTTGCTTTTATTGGTTTTCAGGTGAATGTATGCATTTATAGACTCTGTCTTGTTGTACCTTGTCAGTAATATTTACTAAGTGTTCCTGAAAGTAGGTTCACTCAGAGCCTTCCCCTCTGTGGGCTGGCCCCGGCCCTGGTCTTCTCTGCATCGTGAATTATGGTTGTGTTGGAGAGATTGCGAACTTGGTATGTATAGGCGTTTTAGGGAGGCCTCACGTCTTTTGATTGTACACAGAAATTTGTATGTATATGGGTATTACTGCATTTTTCTAGGAAGAAGGGCTTTCTTTGAACACTGACTGAGGACAGTTCTCTGATTGAGCCACCTGGTTATTCACTGTGCAGGAACCTTGGGGAGGGGGACACCTAAGAGTTCAGACAGAGGTGGGCCTGCTGGCCGTCAGAGATGGCAGAATGAAGACATCACACTGCTGTGTTGTGATGAGACAACAGACACGTCTGTGCGTGTCCTTACACCGCACGTAAGGGGTCAGCTGCGCTACGGTGTACTGTGCGTAAGAGACAAGTGCTGTGAGCAGCCCACCAGAGCTGGAAGCCCATGTACCTGAGGACAGCGGGGTGTCTCGGAGGGGCTGGCTGGGAGGCGGAACGAGTCGGCGCTGTGAGTGGAAACACTGAGGCCGTTCTCGCTGTAACGCTGAGTGGGGGCCCCCGTGCTGGCATGGGTCGTATTTAGATTCTCAAATAAACCTATTCTGTCGCTTGGTGTCGTGTTTTTCCGTTTCATTTCTGTGTCCTGCTTGCCTGCAGTGCAGAACTACGGTAATGTATCTTCATCAACATTTCACTCCGTCATCTTGAGCCTTCATCCTGTCTCGAAAGTGTCCTCCTTGTCCCCACGCCGCCTCCATCCCGAGGTGCCCCCCTCCTGCCTTTCTGAGGTAAGCTTGAGACCCACAGGGATTTAGTCTGGAGGTGAAGCCCTGTCTACATCCCAAGGAGAGGAAGCGGGACGTGGGGGCCGGGATGCCAGGAGGCCGTGTCTCTAGCTGTCACTGCCGATGACGGTGTTCGGAGCGATCGGAACTGTCCATGGCTTACACACCAAGACAGGCCACTCGATCCAGTAGACATCAGGAAAAGAGAAATTTTAAAGCACTGTGTAACAAGGTGGTAGAAGTAAAATTAAAACATTGATCCTAGAAAACATGAATGGGTTAAACTCTGCCATTTACAGGTATTTTCAAATTGGATATAGGCTTCACCACAGCTACACGTACAGGTTGATTACAAGAGACTATTTGTTTTGGGGCACCTGGTGGCTCAGTAGGTTAAGCCTCTGCCTTCTGCTCAGGTCATGATCTCAGGGTCCTGGAGTGGAGCCCCGCCTCGGGCTCCCTGCTAAGCCTGCTTCTCCCTCTGCCTGCTGCTCTGCCTACTTGTGCGCGCACGCTCTCTCTATTTCTCTGTCAAATAGATAAATTTTAAAAATATTTTTTTAAAAAAGAGACCACTTTTTTGGGAAAGGGGCGCAGAGGCTGAAAGGAGTGGAAAAACAATAGGCAGATGTTCACAAAGAGGACACAAGTAGTGTGAGAGCATTACTCATCGAAGTAAGAGTACAAGGTAAACAGCATCGATCTATAAACTTTGTCAAGAAGATAGTTACATGCTTTTATTTGTTGAACAAGTCTTTGAGAGATAGTTTACGTTTTTAGAAATACAGTGAGACGGTTGGTAATCCCTAATCGCAGCAGGCTGTACTGATCCTCATCTCTCAGAATTCTGCAAATCAGCTGGACTAAGAAGGATCTAACTACTTGAACGGTTTTTTTTAACAAATGATCTGTCAGTTGTCTTTGAACCGTGTGCCAGGAAACCCTCCCGGAACATTCACAAAAACTGATCCATGTTTTAAGCCAGAGAGAAAATCTCACTAAATCCCAGGATGTGGGAAATCCCCACAGGTCACATTCTCTGACTATAACACAATAAAAATCAAAGTTGGTGAGAAAGAGCCAAAAATCCTAACCACTTGGAAATAAAGCACAACAAGACATACTGTTCCTTCTCCAAATTAATAGCCAGAGAGGCAATGAAAACGAGTCCACATTATTTAGAGATGAGTGACCAAGAAGGCATCACATAGTACATCTTGTTGGATGGGACCAAGATGAGTAAAATGTTTATGGCCTTAAACCAATAAGGGCCTTTATCAAGATTCTCATCTGGTCCTGCTCCTTTCATCTGTTACTGCACTGAATCGTTGAAAATGACTTCTTTCATTTTTAATGAATTTTATGGAATTTCCATTTTCATTGAGTAAAATTGAATTTCAGTTTTATTGAAAGATAAAGAAAACACTTTTTTTGGTCATCCAATTTTTGGAAAATTAACAGGTATAATCTTAAGAGGGTCAGTTATACCTTATTTAAAAAAGGATTTAGTAATTTTTATATTTACTCTTTGTTCTAGAAGAGATTACATAGCATGTAGATTAACCTCCGTGTGCTTCCCCACTTGCCAAAAGTACAGAATTAAGGTGACATCTAGTATTAATGTTTTAATCCATCATTTGAGCTTTGAAAGTGTAATACAACCCATCCAATGGAGTCTAAGGGTGGGGTTTACCAAGTGTTGACTACATTCTTACATTTTTTTTTTTTTTGCAGGACTATTCAGATTTTCTCCCTCATTTCTTTTTAAGATGTTGTTTATCTGACAGAGAGCATGTGCACAAGTGGTGGGGAGGGACGGGGGGAAAGGAACAAGCAGACTTCCTGCTGTGCAGGGAGCCCGACATGGGGCTGGATCCCAGAGCCATGAGATCATGACCTGATCCAAAGGCAGACACTTAACTGACTGAACCACCCAGACGCCCCATTGATGATTTCTAGTTTCCCAGAAAAATCATCCTGGTTTTAGACGTCTCATTTTAGAAATGCACGTAACTCTTAAGTTCTTAGCTCTCACTGTCATTGTGGTTAATAACCTTTTCTCATACCTCCCGTTGTATATTTCCTTATACTTGCCCTAGTATGTCTATTTTATTGTTAGTGCCCCCGCCCCGGCCCCCTAGGAAGTGGACTTTGGATTTGATGATCATTTCTTCTGGGTGTATTCTGTATTGATTACTCTTCTGTTATCATGAATCACATCCTCTTCTTTTCCTTACTTTTATGGTGGCGTTCTTTTTCTAGCTTTTTGTTGGTCCAATGCTTCATTTTCCTTCTTGTTTAATAATAAATATATTAAGGCCATCAATTTTCCTCAGAAAGAAACATAATCTAGGTTTCGGTTGGGGTGTGTGTGTGTGTGTGTGTGTGTGTGTGTGTGTGTGCGCGCGCGCGTGCCTTCTGCTTCCTTCATTATAATCATCACAGTAAAGCCAGCGTAAGGCTATGGTGTCTGCATTTCAGTCCAGACCACTAGCTTCTGACTACATCCTATCGATGTTGAAAATGGTTACCATTTTCTAAACAGGGTTTATTTGCTGTCACCTTAACCTCTTCGATCCAAGAATTATTCAGAGGAATTGGTTTTTAAGTGTATTGTATCCCTTTTTCATTAATTATTGTTAGAGAATCTGTCCTGTACCGTTTCTGCTCTTAAGGTCTTGCCACAAAAGAAACCAAAAGACAGGGAGTCTTTCCCTGGGGAAGGTAGCAGGAGACGTGCGTATGCGCGTGCACACACACACACACACCCAACCAAAACCTACATTTCATTTCTGTCCTGTGGGATCTCATAATAGAATTTTAGATCTCTTACTCAGAATAGAGAAATAAGGTTATCTTCTGTGCTGACCTGAGTTTGCATACTAGAATTCGTACCTACTCTACACGCTCATCTGACAAGTGAGTTAAGGAGGAACATGGAGGCCTCTCTTGAGGCTGGGGACAAATCAATAAAAACATGAAAAGGTAATTCTAGGTAATTCTGCCTCCTAGGACAAAACAAGGTGCCCCCAATCTTGTATGCTTGAGTTCTGGAATGCTTTGCCCCTGGAGGGAGCGGCACTGTCTTGTTGGAGGACAGGTGGGTTCCCTGAGTGCCGGGGACTGAGGAAGCCCAGCCCGGCAAGCATGAGCCTGAGTGGGATTGCATTTGGTTCAGGCAAAGAAATGGGGAATTCTTGCACACGAGAAGTCACGAAGTGATTGATACCTTTAAAGTTAATTTATTGTGGTATTCCAATCCTGAATATTATATATTTACTTGATTCTGCCTGATCTAGCAGATGTTTAAGGGGATTGTTTTCCACTACGATTCTGGTTTGGTCCCTTTCTCTGTGGTATTTCTCATTCTGTGCTGTTCACTGTGGAGTGTATGCCCATGAGGTAGTTTTCCATTGTACCCCCCGGAGAGGTAAAATACCAGCCTTCCATCTTCTTAAATCTTGTTTGAGTTCTCTGTCCATATAGTTCTTTGCATATATACTAACATGTATGTGCATATCCTGCCTTTTTCTGGAGAAATGATCGAAATCTGCATGTCCTGTGGTATGATTGATGTTCACTAAGCGTGTGCCTTAGTGGCTCTTTGATAGCCACATATTCATGTGTGCACTCTTAATGTTTTAATGGATATTTCCAACTGTCCTCTGTTCATGGAAATTTCTCCCAAGTTTTCTCTTACTACTGTTATGCCTTTTTTTTTTTTTTGAAATGTTTAAGTCTTTGATTTAAATTGTCAATCTTTGGTTTTTGTAAGGAAGGTGGTAAAGACTCAACTGAGAAACATTTTCTCCGACGGCTAGCTAGTTACCCTATCACTGTTTACTGAGTCGTCTCTGCACAGATTTGAAATATCAGTTACATTTGCCAACCTTCTCATATATATTGGGGTCTATTTCTATTCCATTCAAATATTTTAAATTACTGTATCTCTGTTATATGATTTAATATTTGCTAGGTCCTCTCCCCTTCATTACTCTTCTTGTCCAATTTTGTCCATCTAGTCTGGAATGTTTGATCAGTGACCTTTAAATCTCCGTGTTGGGATGCTGATGTGGCTCAGTCGGTTAAACATCTGCCTTTGGCTCAGGTCACGATCTCAGGGTCCTGGGATCGAGCCCCACATGGGGCTCCTTGCTCTGTGGGGAGTCTGCTTCTCCCTGTCTCTGCCTGCCACTCCCTCCCCCACCAGCTTGTGCTCTCTGCTCCCTCAAATAAATAACATTTTTAAAAAACACAAAGCAAAACCTCAGTGTCATTTTATGTTAGCTGTGCCTTGCCAACAGTGTAAGATCTTTGTTTTGGGATTAGATGTTTCAGTAAAGACACAACACATTTTCTTTTTTCTTTTCCTTTTTTTTTTTATTGTGGTGCATTTATGTTTCCTACATTCATAGCCTGTGCCCACTGTTTTGAGTTCTCACTCCCAGCTCTGCAGTTTGACTTTTATGGACTGCACTGCCCTGTGTTTTATTACCGAACCCCACAAACTCGCTGGGTGCATGGATGTGCATGTGCCAATCCATTATAATAAATCTCTCTCTTTACATCTCTCTCTATATATCCTCTTGGTTCTGTTTCTCTGGAGAACGCGGAGTAATGCAGCCCTTTATGTGCATTGGGGCTTGGACAAGAGCCCAAGTAGAGACCCACGTCTCTTGAAATGGAAACCCACATCCACACCAAACACTCTGTGAGCATGATTTATGAATGTAAAAGTTATAAATCAAGCTAACAGAGTGGTCTATAAAATAAATACATCCTGTTCTCTTACAGGAAGGCTGCCTCACTTTGGACCACTGTGACCCTTCAGTGTCCCATGCTGGTACAGGGCGGTCCAAGAGGGTGAACAGCCCCGAGCACAGTTGGCCCTCATGCCGGAGTGTCTATGCCAGCAGCTGGCTCTTGGGAGAGGGCATTGGAAGAAGAGGCTCATGCACGCTGTGGGAGCAAGTGTGGGCTGTTTGGGAAGGAACCCCCAGGGCAGGGATAATGGGAGTCTGGTGTAGAGCTAGGGCTTCATCATGTTGGCTCACCCCGTGGCTCCTGTGAGGGTCCGATTGGGGCCCCTGTTGCCCAGGTCAAGGGCAGTGCATCCTGACCATGTAGCATCAAAGTTTTAGCTAGCAAAACCGTCAGCTAGAGCAGTCCAAGTGAAATTTCTGCCTCCTGGGAATAAACAAACTTAAACTTATCCAACAGTCATTTTGAGGAAAGAAAGCAACAGGAACCAAAGCCTGTGGTCTCTCATCTTCGATCGTGCGTCTTGGGTACTAGTGAGTCAGTATTTTCAGGTCTCTTTCTGATTCATCCAGTGCTCTGGCTTTTCACATTTGGCCAAGTTGTTTGCCCTTCCCCCGGAGTGAGCGGCAGGAGGGCCCGTGAGTAGCTCTTCTCTGCGGAAGTGTTTCTGTCTCAGTGAAAGTGCTCATCAAGACCCTCAAGAGACCCTTGGGCTGCAGAGTGTCGGGGAGATCCAGATGGTTGTCGACCTCACGTGCTCGGGGCAGGAAATTCTTGAAGATTTGAGAGGCCACTCGGGGACCACTGTGGCAACACGGCTTGTGTTCCTCACCAGTAGCTTGACACGGAGGAGGATCTCTTCTCTTCTTTTTCTCACACTCTCAAAGAAAATGCATAGAATAGCTTCCAAGTTCCCCATAGACCTCCAGTCCCTCTGATCATTGCTTCTGTGTAGTGACACAATTTTAATATTCAGTTTTAATATGCAGTTTTAATACAGAGCAAAGCAATGGCTTGAATAATCCCCATGTGCATGGAATAACAAGATAGATATGTTGCTTTGGAATTAATTATATTTTATTTGCCTTCATGATTTAGTTTGGAAGGATATAATTAAATTAGCTTACATTCCTTAAGCAAAGGCAAATTACATGTGGTTGGGTGAGAGCCAGTAATTTGAGGGGAAAACCCACCTGGGGTTCATTCTTTTTTTCCTTTATGAAGAACAGGAATCTAGACGTTGCTGATTCACTCATGGCGGGTCGAGGTAGAATATGAATCATATACGGAAGTGTTTATGTTCTCCGCGCAGACCATAAAATAGAGAGGTTTGTTTTTCTTTTAAAACTCTTTAAGATGGAAGGACAGTTTACGTTGTTATTCTGTTTTTACAGGAAATAACGTTGCTATCTCCTTTATTAAAGTCGATACATTTTTAAAACAAAACTAAATAATACAAAATCCCCGAGGCACAGTGTATTAGTGTGGCAGAGTTAAATGCCAAAGTTATTTTACATAGGGAAGGAAGAGACACTGGACATCAAAAACCTGACAGTTCTCTGTCATGTGGCCAAAGAGGCTGACAATTAAGTCCTTGGTTATTTAGGGGCTTGTAATTTGGCCTCATTTCCCTTTGGCAGATGAAGCAGTGGATTTGTACCCCCTAGTGGTCAAAGGGTGTGTGTGTGTAAGGCTAGCCTCCATCCCAGTCCCCAAGCTCTGTGCAAATTTCTAAACATTTTTTTCCCTTATGAGGATTCAGAAGCTGTTCACTTTCTCTCCGAATTACTTTTAAAATATTTCATTTATGTATTTATTTTGGGGGGGAGAGAGAGCGAGCAAGGGAGAGGAGTGGGGGGAGGGACAGAGGGGGAAGCAGGCTCCCCGCTGAGAAGGAACCAGATGTGGAGCTCAATCCCAGGACCCTGGGATCATGATCTGAGCTGAAGGCAGATGTTTAACTGGCTGAGCCACTCAGGCGAGCACTCCTCCGAATTGCTTTTAGAAGATAATTTTTTTTTGTCCATAAAGCATTTTTCTGACTCTCCATAAAGTCTGTGAAAACAGCCACTGTGGGTGTCTTATAAAATCCATCGCCGTGCCAAGTTTTCACCCATTCTCTCTTCACGTGATGCCTTTCTTATCTGATTGAACTGTGGACTCTCATGCTTCACAGGCACTTACTTTGTTTCCTATTTTCTTCTTTTTTTTTTTTTTGTTTCCTATTTTCTGATTTTCTGTTAATTCTAAGTGCTTTAACTATAGGCTTTAACTGGGCACTCATTCAAAAGGTAAAAAAGAGTAATTAATTAGTAATCACTCTTTCAAAAGATGAAAAAACTAGAATTAATAATGATTAATAAAATATAACTAATTTTTTTTTTACAAGAAGTAGTATTATATTTAAAAAGCCTGATGTGATTTTATCAGGCAACTTCTTTGGGATGATATAAAATGAAAATCGATCATCCGGTATATACATCTTTAAGTTATAAGCCATTACTTCACTTGTGATATGGATTGATGAAATAATTTCCTTCCAAGGGCTCAGACCATTGCACGTAAGTCATACAACAAATGAAAGTGTTTAGAAAAAAACTCTGAACAATGCATGGTGTAGCATGCCAAGAATCATCTCCGATAAGAGAGCCTATAGATACCACGGTTCGCTGGGGCTCCCGAATTCCCAAGCACCTGTGTCAGCAGATTAATATCCCCCCCCTTCTCTTTCCTGTGGGGGTCATCAAAGACCATTGTCTGACCAAAGAGAGTTCTGCAAAGTATAAGAATGCCAGAAAGGTAGAGTTTTTAGCAGGCCAGAAGTACACATTGTAGCCTACAGACCAGACCCACTTACGAACTTAGGAGCGGTTAAAAAGTTCCTTCTCTTCCTCTTTAAGTGATGATAGGTGGAACTTATCAACTACCTTTACATTTCAGAATTTGAGATCTCCATCTTAACATACTTATTGTAGTGGCCGTAGCAATGAAGAGGGGAGAAAGATATTCTATCTCTGTTTTATGCACAAGATGCTGAAAAGAGCGTTTGTTGACATGCAGAAGCGAGGGGGCAAAGCTAACCCCAGACCCAGGTATCCTGAAATCACTGTCAGATCCTGCAATCCCCGAAAGAAGTGAAAGCCGGGACTCTCACGGATATTGTACACCATGTTCATAGCATTGACCAGAAGCAGCCAGAAGGCGGAAACAACCCAAGTATCCATCAGTAGATGAACAGATAAGCAAAATGTGGTCTAGCCACATGGTGGAATATTACTCAGCCTTAAAAAAGGAGGGGGATTCTGACATACATTGCAATATGGGTGAACCTTGAAGATGCTATGCTGAGGGAAATAAGCTAGTCACAAAAGGACAAATAAAGAATGATTTCACTTACATGGGGGACCCCGAGTAGTCATGTTCATAGATAAAATAGAGAATGGTGGTTGCCAGGTCTGGGGGGTAGGGGGAATGGGGAGTTCATGTTTAATGGGCACAGAATTTCTGTTCAGGAAGAAAAAAGTTCTGGAGATGATGGTGACAGCAGGTGCACATCTGTATGAAAGGATTTCATGCCCCGTATGCTTTGAAATGGTTAATGGGGCAAGTTTTGTTATGTACATTTAATTGCAATGAGAAAAAAAAAAGGAACGAAAAAGGAAGGGAGCATCTTGGAAGGATCTTTAGGATGCAGAATCAGAAAAAAAAAAAAACCACATTACAATAGGAGTAGATTTTGAAGGCCCCTTGCTTGGCTTTGATCTCAGTCCCCTAATTTATTAGCTGTGTGATTTTGAGCAAGACGCTTGACCTCTCTGTGCTTCAGATGCCTCATCTGTAAAATGGGCATGACATTTGTACTTAGGTGTTTATCGTAAAGTTGAAAGGAGATGATGCAGGTCAGTGCTTAGTAGAGGACCTTGAACAGAGGAGGCATGCACTCAGTACTGGTCGTCATTTTCAGGGAGTTAACGTGGCCAAATTCTCGCTCCTAGTAAATAGGAAGAAGCACTTACTGCAGAAAGCACATTGACCTGTCTTCAGGGCCAGCCTTCTCCACCGTTATGTTTGACATCATTTGTGGAACTGAATTGAAGGCCAAGCGCTACAGTGATGGGGAGGAAATCACAGCCTAGAAAGACAGTCAGAAAATTCATCTGAAATGTAAAGGCCTCAGGACCTTGTCAATACTTGACTTTCCTATAGATGGAATGGAGAGATGGATATATAATGATTTGCAAATTAAAAAACTGTAAAGGTATGTGTAAAGAGAAGAGCACCAGGTATCCTGAATTTGAAACCAGGGCTCCATCAATTAGAGAAGTATATCCTTCCTCTTGGCAACCAGCCAAGCCTCCAGTCAGCTCAAGTAGGTGAAGTTTCACTGAGTGTCTTCCTAAGTGAAAGCCACTTTGCTAGGGGCTGAAAGCACGGAAGATATGACTGGACATGCTCCTTGCTACGGAGTTTTACCTAGTGGAAGAGAGACTTCTAAACAAATAATTATAGCACGGTGTCCTATGAACACCTATAATGTGTGATCAAGATACAGTGTTAGTGCAGAGATGAGCATGAGTAGCCCTATCCGGGGCCATGAGGTCAGGCCAGCCTCCTTATAAAAGGGCTTTGAGGGATGCAGAGGAGTTCACTGGTGCCCAGGCTCATGGGTGTAGTGAGGAAGCACACTCCCCGCAGAGGATGTGGTATACACCTGTGGTTCTTGAAATCAAGTGTGCACCCAGCGGGGTTGTGAACACACGGATCACTGAGCCCAACCCCGCATTTCTGATTCAGTGCATGCAGGGTGGGGCCTGAGAATCTTTGTCTCTGTCAAGTTCCCAGGGGATGCCGAGGCTGCCGCTGTTGCCTTAGGGACTGCACTCTGAGAGCTGCTGCTTTGCATGGAGAACTGAAGTGTGAACTCACAACGTGTGTCTGGGGAACCGTAAGTAACTCAGTATTGCTGGGTTTTGAAGTGTCTGAGCGATATGTTTGGAGAGTTAGGGAGGGGACCTAAGTGCAGAGCCGTGGGCAAGAGAAAGAAATACTGTTTTATATCCCAGCAAGGGCAGGCGCAGTAACATAAGATGCAATCCTGATGGCAACTCAGGGAGGAGATGTTATTGTGCCCATTCTGCAGATGAGATGAGTGTGGAGCACAGGTTAAAGGACTGGAGAGGCAGGTGTAGGAGGTAGAAGACTCCAGACTTTGTGGCTGATAGGATATGAGTGAGCAATGTCTAGGCTCTTAAATTTGAAGACATATACAGGGTGATGCCAATGACCCAAACAGGAAGTGCGGGAGGGGCAGTTTTGTAAATATTCTGTCCGGATTATGGGAACAGGTAAATGCTCTCATTTCCAAAGTTCAAACTCCTCTCTCCCTCTCTCCCTGGGGAATTGGCACCCTTTTGTTGGGAGTGATGCACTGCAAGCCATGACCACAAGGGGGCACTTGTTTGCTTGGAATGATTTAAATTTGACCGGCTCAGATGAGGTCAGGCTACAACGTTCTTCCAGAAAAGAAATCTTTTAAGATCTCCCCTCATTGCTTTCCGTTCTGATGACATTTGTTCAATTGTTCAGTGACTATCTGCTGAATACCCACCAGGTCGAATCCATCGTGGGTGGCAAAGAAATGCAACATTTTCCTAGCTTGGGATTCTCATGACCCTAGTAGAGAAGATAAAGCAACCATAGCAGTCTTTGAAGCCAGGAGGGGTGGTGCAGACAGCCAGGAGGGTGCGAGCTAGCATTGGGACATCCCAGAAGGATGATGATGTCAAAAGCAGAGATGAAGGGGCCGGAAAGTTCTGGAACATAGGAGTTGTTTAGGGAGGCTGCGGGGGGGTGGGGCGGTTGCAGTGGCCCAGAATTAGGAACTGGGACCATAGTCATTATTGTAAATGCCATGGAGTAAACAAGACTGCCTGGGAGATGAGAGAAAGAAGGCACGTTCTGGGATGCTTTCAGAACACTTCATTTTGAATAATGGGTTTTAAGGTCGTTCTGTGAATACTCTTTTACTCCTATGCTTTCAAGTAGGGTCAGTGATGAGATGTTTTGCCTGTCAAAGAATAAGTTACTTGGGGGCCCCTGGCTGGCTCATTTGGTGGACCATGCGACGCTTGATCTTGGGGTCGTGAGTTTGAGCCCCACGTGGGGCATAGAGTTTGCTTTAAAAAGTAAGGGGGGAAAAAGAATAAACTGTTTCGACACTTGTTAAAACGGTAAGGAAGACTTTATTCGGGGCTGTTTCGATAAGTGTCAGGACGGTCACAGTGGGGGTGACAGAGTAGACGACTCCTAATACAGCAAAGGACAACTGGCGATTTCTAGTCAATAGTGAGGAGGGCCGGTGGATGGGGAAGGATTCTTGCTCAACCAACTCTTGCTGAAGGCAGGACAAGGTGATGGGGTTTCAGGGATGGGAGGTTCTCACTAAACTGACCAGCTGGGTTGGTCCTCCAGCAGCGCCTGGCGCAGAGGAGTTGGGGAGAGGAGACTCGTACCGCCTCACACACTGGCCGGGCCTTTTCTAAAGGCGGATTGCAATGCCTCAGGTGGGACGTATTCTGATTATTGAAATGGGAGCACGATCGTGGGGATATGGGTACATGAGACCGTACGTCATGTTTACACAAATATAAAGCTGTGTTGAAATTATAAGCCAACAGAGTTTGTGTGATTTACACCAATAAACAAAGTAGCAGAGAAAGAAAGGATCTAAGTATTCTTTTGTTTTTACTTTTGTTGAAAGAGACGGTCAGGAGTGAGTCAAAATAGATTTACAAAGTAAAATGCAAACACAAAGTGGTCTCGGTCCATTGAAATGAGGCGATGCTTTTGGTTGCGACCATGCTCTCAGAACACGGATCGCCTACACACACAGACAGATTTACATAAACACGGAGCCTTAAACTTGTGTTTTCATGAAGTTGTATTCATATTTTTATAATTTACATTTTATAATATTTTAATTTTTCTTCTTGTAACATTTATAGTTTCGTAAATTTATATTTTTCTTCTTTTCCCATTCTTCCTTAAACTGCATACAGGCTCTGGACTTCTTATGTAGCATCCTCTCCTTGTAGCACCGCACCTTCTGTTTGTCTCCTTATATAAGGGGGCTGAGAAGGGCACAACCTCACAAGGCTTGATGAGCAGGGGCCTGGCACCCACTCAGTCACCACCCACATTCCTGGCTGACTCTATCTTTGACCCAAGTTTGCTTGTGTAAGTTGGAAGTCCAGCCCAACCGACTCTGCCTCGTGAATTAAAAAACAAATCCTTTTTCCGACTTACTTTCCCATGAAGTTCCAGTGTGCCACTAAACTCCTTGTATTGTGTGGTTAAGAATGAGTTAGCAGCACTTACTTGGTCCAAGAAAATTCAAAAGACTTTTCATGCTTCTCTTCTGTGGGGTCGTCCAGTCTCTCAAATCCATTTCTCTCTTGTGTACAAGCCCCCAGATGTTAAAAACAGGATGAGAAAACAAGTTCCGTCTTCAACACAATCCTTGCAGAGATAGACTCAGAAATAGGCTGGCCAGCTCGTCCCTAGAGCTCACGGTCACGGGCGATCAGCTGTGGTCCACTTCTCGGTGCTGGAACTCGGCAGCCCCAGGGTCTGGCGCTGAGTATGTCCACAGAAGGATAGAGCGACCTTATTCTCTCTTTGGAAAACATCTTCATGCACAGGAGAGTTTCTCGGGAGGACTGGAATGAAAAATGAAGGCGAAGGCCACTAACCAGATTTTGTTCGCTCTTAGTGGGGCAGGGAAGTGTAGGCTCATTTTCCCTGGGAGGGAACTTTGATTTAGCTGAGGGTTTTAGCTGAGAGTTGCAGTCGTGGTCCTTCAGTGATTTTCCCTAACTCGTTGTGTCTAACGTAATATATATCATGATCATCAGTAACTAGTAATGAAGTGTTAACACCTTTTTATTGGCTTAGTTTTTTATAAACACATTTCGCCTCAATCAGTTCCAAGGCAGGACTGGCTGATGGACCTCTTGAGGGAGCAGTGTAATCGGACGTGACCTAATGTGGGGTTTGCAGGATGGAGGCAGCAGATTCTACCCTCGATGGAACTTATCTATAGGACAAGAGCAGAATGAATCCCACCAATATTTGAAGCCAGGCCTGCTGCAGGTTCTGTGCAAAGAGAAACGAACAAAATCGCCTCTCTGGTTGGGGCTCGGCGTCTGGTGGTGAAGAGTGTGGCATGGGGTGCCGTGATAGGACACTGTGCTGGAGAGGGCCACAGGTGTTCCTCCGTCCCAGGGACTGAGGCTGTCCTCGGTGCCCAGGAGCGACAAGCTGGCCTCTGTTGGTGACCCACAAGGCAGACGTTGTGTCTGAGCCTGAAGGGGATGCAGAGTGTGCAACCTTTCCCATGTCCTCCTGGAACCAATTGCACCCTGGGGATTCTCCGCATGTGGGGGAGGATATAACTACGGGCCGATCTCCGAGATGCCGTTTCTAGGTGTCCGTTTCTCTCCTATTAGCGTCTGGAGGAGCTTGTCTCCTGGTGGCTCCTTCCCAGGACTGAGGGGTGGACAGCTCCCCATGTGCTGACACTTGCGGTGTACCTTTGTGAATTTATGTTGTGAACATGGGCACGCCGTGGCTTCCCTGGTGGGTCTCTGACGTTTGACAACCCAGTGCAAGGACAGGATAAGCATCCCTTTGCCATGTCCCCTCTCCCAGCCCTGTCGCTCCTGTGGTCCAGGGGAAAGCAGCTCAGCCCAGGCAAGAGAGGTGGGGGGGCATGTTCCATGACAAGTAACACGTACGGGGGTGTGTGTGTCCCAGAGCGGCAGGCTTCAGAATGGCCTGAAGGCCAGACAGCCGGTGGACGGGAGCCGAAGCAAGACATGCAGACTCCTGATGCTGTATTTTGCATCACATCCTGATGAGACTTTAATTTGTAATGTATTTTTAGGCACATGATACATATCACACCAGCTCAGGTGTTGTGTGTGTCGACACAGAGACACCTGCAGACACCGATACACTCACACTCACACACACACACACACACACACACACACACACAGAGTGATGGTGGAGGTGCACGTTCAGACCTCCCTTTAAGGAGGCCCTTGCTCGGCCAAGGGGTGGATGGTGATCAGACAGTGTCCAGCCATAATCGTGCCTTCAGGCCCCAGCCCAGCTCGGGGGCAGAAGCAGCCCACGGCCAGTGGTGAGCATGGCAGGTACACAGGGCCTGGCCATCTCTGCACAGCGTGGGACCCCATGGCCGAGAGGCCGCAGCAGGGTTGGCAGAGGTCCCCCCTTCCCCACGGGCCCCGTAGCTCTGGCCCAGCGCCGCTGCCTCTCCCCTGACTCCTCACAGCATCGCCCCCCACAGACCTCCTGCCTCCCACTCCATCTCAGGTCTGCTTCCCAGAGGACCCAGGTGACACAGCGCCCACCAGTGTCCTCCTCGGGACACATGGCTGGAAGCGCTGGGAGGCCCGCTCGCAGAGGGGACCGCGGAGCAGTCTGTGAGGGAAGAATTCCTGGCTCGCAGGTGGCTTCATTTGTTCTCCGTGTGGCACACCCAGTAGGGCAGGAGGGAGGGGTGCATTCTCTCCTGCTTCCTAGAGGGAAGAACTCAGAGCTCAGAGATTGTGCTGGTTTGGCATTTTACGGGTTGGGAGGCCGTGAGCTCACCTTGGGACTCGGGCCCAGGGAAGTTGGTGAACACAAGAGTGGACTGGCTGGTTTCCAAAATGGAAATTATTATTTTTTTGTAGACCGGGGTCACCAAAAGGACAGAAAATAGGCAGAAAAGGCCCGTCTTTGTGTTTCCATTCCCCACTGGTGGCCGTGTGCCCCGCCGCGCCCCCACTTTGCACGAGCAACAGAGCGGGCGTGAAAGCCTCGGGCAGAGCCCTGGTGTGCTCCGTGTGCCCGTGTGTGCCGGGGGCCCGACTGCCCCAGACACAAGCTGTGTGAGATGAGTGTCATCCCAACTCGCACCTGAATCGCTTCTCCTTTGAAAAATCTCTGCCCTTCATCTTCCATTTTAGAAGTTTGTATGAGGTCAGTCAAAGGGTCACGAGAGCCAGACTGCCGTTCCCGTTCTTTCTGGTTCTTTCCCGGTGTGGTAATGCAGAACTTTCATGTGATTTCCAAACCTTCCGCGCTTCACGAGCCCTTGGCCTCGTCCCTTTCATCCCCGACAGTGATGGGCCTCCTCCGGAGAGCCAGGAGGTCAGGTGAACATCCTTCTATCATTCCCCACGACGCCAGCCTGAGTGTCCCCAGAAACCTGTATGAGCTCTGATCCCTGACACCATGTGAGAGCCCAAACCCGCTCCCAGGTCAAAGTCGCCTCATTAACAGCCATTCTTTCTTCCTCCTTGCTAGTCCCTGAATCCTGATTTGTGAGGATGGCTGGTGTCCAGCCCCTGAGATGAATCATGAGGGGTGGGTAAAGATACCAGCTGTGTCCTGCACTGGAACTCAGTTCTGACACTGTCTGCTGGAGAGAGCCTCAGGAACCATGGCTCAAGGGCTCTGTCCCCACACCTCAGAGATCACTCACAAGGCCGGATGGCCATGTGTGGTCTGGACCCCTGGCTATAGATTGGAGATTCTAATGATCCCATCATTGGGTCTGAGGAATTTGCTAGAGCAGCTCCCAGCTCTCAGAGAAGCATTTTTTCCTCTGGATCATGGGTTTAACGTAGGCTATAATTCAGGAGCAGCACACAGCAAGATGCATGGGACTTCTGTGCTCTCCAGGGACTTCCGTGCTCCCCTGCATCTCTGCGTGTTCACCAACCTGGGGCTCTCCCAACCCCTAACAACAACCTTCTGGGTTTTCCTGGAGCCTTCACTCATTACACAGTCATGATTGATTCAATGGATTCAACCTCCAGGCCCTCTCTCCTCCCTGGAGGTTTAGGAGGTGGGACAGGAACTCCCAACCTTCCAATCACGCAGCAGCTTCCCCGGGCAGCTAGCCCCAGGCTTAGGTTCCTCCCATCACATAGGAAATGCCAAGGGTTTCAGGAGATCCGCGTGCCAGGAACAGGCATGAAGACCAAATAGGCCCACGCAGAAGGCTGAGTTCTAGTCCCGCTCTAACAGGATGGGTAGGCTTTGGCATATGACTTGCCTCCCATGGGCTCGGATTCTTTTCAACTGGAAAAATATTTGCTCTACCCCACTGGTGGTGCAGGAGGAGATGAGGTGTGCAGACGGAGGGAAAAGAGGGGACAGGAGAGAAATGCATGTGGGTGGCCCCTGGGGCCCCTCCCGGTGTCCGAGGCCCTGCAACCCCCCCCTCCAGCTCCGAGGTGGCCTGCACCACATAAATACCGGACCCCAGGTTAGAAAGCACACCTCAGGTCAGAGATGCCTTCCCCTGTCTCTGGTTGGGAGCCCGTTTACCGAGTGCATTCTGCAGTCTTGCTTTTTCACTGCGAATCCTTAACAGAAGATCTGAACTAGGAGAGGAGACAGATTTCCAGGATGCCCGCCCTCCAGAAGAGCCCGTGTACACTATGGATTAATCCCTCCCTGCCCTCAAAGTCAGTGTCCTCAGCTCCAGGAGGCCAAGGGGAGACAAGTCTCCGGCTTCGAGGGGCAAGTAGGAGAGAGCAGTCATGAGTAAAACCCCTTCTCAGAAAAACAAAGCAGGTTAGAGAGGAAGGAGGAGGGAGAGCAGCCCACCTCCCACGCTGACCCAGGATGTACGACAGAAAATGTTCCCGTGATGCGTCAGCCGAGAATAAAACAAATCTGTCCACATTCTTTCACGTCCTCTCCCTTTGTACATATTTCCTGTGCAGACAACTCCAGGAGGCATTTCCTGTGGAGGCTGTTTCTTCAAAGCCTCTGGGTCCGTCTCCAAGGCTGGTGACAGTATTGTTCCGGAGAGCGCCACAAGGGGGCAGCCGAGCACAGCGCATTCAGAA
>PITA01012517.1:0-61333 GCA_004023965.1 Spilogale gracilis
GAAGCGGCTAGGGCCAGGAGGGATGGTGAAGAGATGAGCACTAGGGCAGAGGACCAAGAGTCTGGGAAAGGGCACCAGGAAAGCAGATTTGAGAGGTGAGACAGTGGGAAGGTATGGGATGGGATGGAGGGGAAGGAAATAGGAGAGGATGGAGGGGGAGGGCTTGGTGGGTAGAGGTGAGGTTCTTCTCAGCCTCCATTTGCAAACATTAAGTAGACAGATAGAGCCTCAGTTTTGGAGGCATCAATAGCAGTCCTGTACCCCTGAGCTTTGAGAAATGCCTTGGGAATTAGAAAGAAAGATGGAGGATGGGGGCGTTCAACTGAGCTGCTCATTTGGTTTTGAACTTCGGTCCCTACTGCCTTGTTGGGCACTTCCTTCCTTTCCTCTCTCCTTCACCACCCAGCCCAACATGATCTGTTTAGGGGTGCCCACCTCTGCTCTCTTCTTCTGGGGTGAAATGGAATAGAACTTGGTTGTATTTCTTCCTCCATTCCAAAGATTGAAACAATTTAGCAGATTGCCTTTCAGCGAGAAGTAGAATCCACTCCAGGTTGGTGCTCATCCTGGCTAAAAGACCAATCAGGACTGAACTGACACCAGGTTCGAGGCTGACAATTGGGATCACTGGGCTAGTTGAGGACTCGAATGGATCTTTGGGCTTGGTTCTCTCCCTGAGTAATTCTGACAGCCTGGAGTGGGGTTGGGAGTGAAGGTGTATGCCTGAACCATAGGGCCCCATGGGGCATCCGTCGGGGTTTTGTCACCGCCACCAGTCCTACATCTTTGAACTACGCATTTCCACTTAGGTGACAGGCAGACAGATTGCAGTGTAAGGGTCCCTCTGGGGTATTTTAACAGCAGAAAGATTCAGCGTCCAAGTAGAGGAGAAAGAACAATAGATTTTGCCAGCACCCAGTTTTGCCTACTCCACCATTTAGGGACTGAAAATCCCACTGTGTCCTCGCTGTTTCTTGCGTCCCCTGGTTGCCCAGACATAGCTGACCTGCCCGATCGCTGGCTGATCTGCTGCTGGTGCTCAGGCCCAGGAGACACAGGCCCGGCTCTCCTTGCACACACCTGTGGGCTCATTAGCATGGCCGTGGGTAGTAGGTTCTCTTCCTTTTGTTTTTCTTTTCAAATCATTTCATGGCCATCACCCCCTTAATTTGAATCTATCCTTCTTTAGGGAGTTGTCCTGTACCTTTGTTTTTGTTTTATCGTTCATTGCCTTTCCCTCTGCAGTCAACTCTCTGACCTGGGGACTCCGGCACCCTCCAAGCAAGCCATTTCCGAAGAAGGTGACAAGAAGCCACGTTGATTTACGCCTCCTCCTCCTCCTCCTCCTCTTCCTCTTCCCTTGCCTGGCCCCCTCCTGCGCGTGTGTTTCAGCCAACACAGGAGCCTGGATTGTGGAAAAGCCTCCAGTGTGACTCAGCTCAGCTCAGAGAAGTCTCGGGAATGGCCTAAGTTTGTGCAATAAGAAGATTTTTTTTTTTCCTTTTTTAAAATCTTCATTATATTTTCTTTAAGTGTCTGTGAGAAAGTACCCAGGTCAGACTGGAATTGCTCTACAGTAGAAATAACTGAACACGAACAAACTGATGAAAAAAAAGAGTTAACTATTTTATTTATTTCAGTATTTAAAAGAAAAAAGTGCTGACATGGCACAGTATTTTTGTTTAAAGTACCTTCTACTTCGAAAATTAAAAACAATTTTGTGAAGACACGAAATCAAAAGAGTACTTAATGTAAAATAAAGACTGCATATTAACTCTAAGGAAAAATACCCCACATTTTTAATAAGAAAATAAAGATCAACTCTGCTCTCTCAGGCTTTTAAAAAAGCCATTCATGTATGTGCTGTAAGGTATTTTTATTTCTGCGAGTTGGATGTGGTAAGTGAGGAGTGATTTTTTTTCCTTCTTCAAAATTCTATTGAAAGTGTTGGTGATGTTATATGTTATATGTTAAGACGAGACCGAAATAAATTAACCACAAAGGCTATCAGCAGTCTCTCCATCCCTGCCCCCCCAGCAAAAAAACCTTTCTCCCCGCCCTCTCCCCGTAGGCAATCCCCATTTATCTGAATGTCAAGAAGCAGTTCGCCTTCTGGTCATCATCTCTGATGAGGCCTAGTTCAGAAAGGAATTCCATCTAGCGATTAACCGTATCTCTGCAAGTGCAACATTTTCGAACACAGACAGCTTTGTTTAAAATAATGCAGTGAAGAGAGAGAGAGAGAGAAAAAAAAAAGAACAACAAAATATGTATCAGCTGAAATGATATTCATTTGGTCGCCTAACAACTTCCAGAGGAGACTTGCAAAGGGAGCCTTCTGCTGATCTGTCTTTGGGGGACCTATTGATCTAGAGTGTCCCCGGGACGATGAAGGCCAACCTGAGTTACAGAAGCCTCAAATTCAGTTGCTCATGGGGGTAAAGGAGAAAGGCGCGTGTTCTCACACGTTCCTTTGTGGCCATTGGGTGGCAGGGAATGAGATGGCCTAGGAAATGCCATTCAGCTCTGTGTCCGTGGCCTAGCAAAGGAGCTGGGCTGACCGGCTGGGCTGCTCTGTTCTGTTCTAGGTCTTCCGTGTGTCCATGTTCTTGACCTTCCCTCACTTGCGAGCAGAGTCATCATCATGATCGTGCAGTCCTAATGCCAGATATTCTCATCAGCAAGTCCTTGAGTGTCACTGTTACTGAAATGGGTCTGAGCTTGAGAATCTCTCTTGCCTTTGAAAGGCGAGATTGGATGGCACACACGTCCTGCTGGCCCCTTCAGCTTTCTCATTCAAGGCCAGTCCGGGGGAGCTCTCCAAGAGTGTCTTTGTAGCCTTCTGCAGCCCTTTTCGGTGACATTTTCTGATAGAAATGGTCCCTTTTCAAAATGCTAATAATTATAATAATAACCCACCCTCCAACCAACTCCCACAAGTTATAATGTGTAGAATTGTGATAAAGGTTTGCATAATGTAGGGTTTGTATCAAATATGTGTACGTTTCTGTTAAATAAAAGCCTGTTTCCAATGCTCCTATAGCATCTCTGTACATTTTGCTTTGCTGACCTTATCCTGCTTGAGTTCGACTTTCATACCGTCTTGAAAGGCTTCTACCCACTTGCACGCCCAAGATGTGTTGAGCCTTATTGTTTTATTCCGAAGCACAGCGCAGACCAGCGATTGCTGCTGGCTCGGCTGACAGGTGGTTGGCTTGGGAAGTGAATGGCGCCCAGAGTTGATGCCAGTACTTGCCTCTGAGTGCAGAGTTGCGGTCATCGTCGCCACAGCCATTGTCGCCATCTCCATGCAGAGCCTCTTTACGCGTCCAGACTTGATACACCTGTCAAATGTTGCTGATATATTTGGGCCAAAGATAGTTTGACATAGAATGCAAGATTTAGTGTGTGTTTGGAAAAATCTGGGAGCTTAATGTTTGCATTGCCTGAGAGGTGTTCTTGGTAATAGCGTCCCCAAGCTGTCAGTCGGTACCGCTGTCAACCAGACCCTGTGACAGGTTTATTCTTGTGTGTGGAAGTGAATACTCTTCTCGATTGTGTGCTCCGGGTCAGGTGGAACCAGACCAGCCTCTCAGGCCATGTCTTGCCCTCTGAGCCTTGCCACATTGTGACATTTATTATGGGCTTATAGGTTTCCCTAACAGTAAAAACGCCCGCCACCCATATACCCTCCTTAGTCTTCTGTTTTCTTTTGATTGTCGTAAAATTCACATTATATGAAATTTACCATTTTAATGTTCAGTGGCATTAAGCACATTCACACTGTTGTACAACCATCACCTCCATCTATCTCCAGAACGTTTTCATCTTCTCCGGTTGAAACTCTGTGCCTATTAAATAGAACTTCTCATTCTCTCCTCTCCTTAGCCCCTGGCTACCACTATTTTACTTTGTCCCTGTGAATTAGGCTCTTCTAGGTATCTCATATCAGTGGAACCATGCAGTGTTTTTCCTTTTGTGACTGCCTTATTTCTCTTAGCATAATGTCTTGAAGGTTTATCTCTATTGTAGCAGGTGTCAGAATTTTCTTCCTTAGAGCTGAGTGATATTCCATTGAATGCACATACCACCTTTTATTTATCCATTCGCCTGTTGATACTCAGTGTAAATAGAGTTTGTACATTTATTACATGTCACCTACTTCCTATAGTGACTTAAATTTAAGACACTAGACCCAATTCAGAGGTTACCAGCAAGACTAAATATCTTCTTAGGACAGAAGTAATTACACCTGAAGTAATTTACGCCCTAGAAAAGGGTACCTTGATTCTAATGGACAAACATTCTCTATGTAAAGTGTATCTTACCCCATGACTTAGGCTTTCTTTGTAGGTATTGTCTTTGGGCTTCTTTTAGGGTTAAAATGTCTAGCATACAGCTATAATATCAGTATAAATGACTGAGGATTAGAGGGCACCCAGCAGGATCATTTGTCTTTAATGGTGGCCAATGAACATAGAGAGGGCCTTTTTCAAATAATAGTGGTTGTTGGCAAAGTGCGCATGTGCTCTCTATCTGTAGATTGTCACTGATGAAGAGGGAGGGGGAAGTATACACGTGAGCCAAACAATAAGAGGAAAATCACTTTCCTCATTCATTTGGAAATACATTAGCTCGAATCAAAGGTTAGTTCTGGGGTCAAATTCAGATGCCTACAGAGCAGATATCTTCAGTGAGTGAAGCAGGCCAGGCATGAGAAAATTCGCAGTGCCAGGGAGAGGGGGCAGCTCTTGACACTCAGTCTTAGGACATGGGGAGACACGAGGCAGTGGGAGGAAGTTGGACAGACCAGACAGCACCCATGCTTTGATGGGATGCTACAAGCAGGCATGGGGGCTTAGGGTTCTCAGGTCCCAGGGTTTTCAAGAGGGTCCAAAAATCCAGAGATTTGGTGATATCTCCCCAAAATGGTGGTAGTAAATTAAAAACACTGAAAATCAGTTTTGTGTGGACAAAACCAAATGTGAGTGCATGTCAGACATCCTTTGATGACTTTGGGACAGCCTTCCTCAAGGGTTTCAGTCTAGGTAAAGTTGAAGTTGAAGATCGAATGTCTTAACAAAACTCCTTCGTTTCAGCAATGGATGTATCTAAAGGTAACCTGACTTAGAATTGTTATGTGTTGGGAATGAGCCCCTGGGTTGGTCTCTGGATGGGCCTAGGTCATTACTGAGCACATTAGGGATTCACAATGAAATTTTAGAAATATTACCCTATCCAGTCCCCCTCCCTCTGCATGTAAATGAGTTTCTCTTTGAAACCCTGGGTGGGGCTCTAAAGTTTAAAGATGTGTGTGTGTATATATATATATATATATATATATATATATATACACACATGAGGATTAGAGGGCATAAAGATATATATATCTTTATGTTTATCTTTAAATATCTTTATTGTATATTTAATATATAATTAATATATTATCATCTATCAATACACATTATTTATAATTAATATAGAATAAATATATATTATTTATATATTGATATAATATATAATTATATATTAATATACAATATAATTATATATTAATATATATTTAAAGATTTTATTTCAGGAAGAGAGAACTTGCATGTGAGAGAGCACACAAACATGAGGGAGAGGGTCAAAGGGATAAGCAGAACCCCACTGAGCAGGGAGCCCAACTTGGGGCTCAATCCTGGAATCCTGGGATCATGACCTGAGCAGAAGGCAGACGCTTAACTGACTGAGTCACCCAGGCACTCCACAAAGATATGTCCCTTATTCTTTATCTTTATTCTTATTGCCGACCAGTCATCTGTCATATCACATTCCTTTTACCCTTCTTTTCTTCTGTAAGATTTCCAAATTACTTCCTGTGACCAGCATGTAATTAAAGTTTTATTGTATCCCCAAAAGAGCAAATTTAGAAATTCCTTTAAGTAAAAGAAACATGTATTTTAAAGTGTATTTAAAAAATATATATGAAAGTATATATATTTTACATATATATTTTAAAAAGTATATATGTAACTATATATATGTGTGTGTATGTATGTGTATATATAATTTTTTTTCTTAATTAGATAGAGGGTAGGGAGGGGCGAAAGGAGAGGGAGAGAGAGAATGATAAGCAGGCTCCGAGGCCAGTGCATAGCCTGACATGAGACTTGATCTTATGACCCTGAGATCATGACCTTGAGCCAAAATCAAGAGTCAGACACTTAACTGACTGAGCTACTCAGGCACCCCTAATAAATATATATTTTACAAAGTGTTCTCTGAAATGAGAATATAGAAGTTGTAAAATACTGAAAATAAATTTAAATCAAAATTCTGGAGGAATATACATATTTATGTTATATATTTTTATATATTAAAATATAAAAATATTTTTATATGTAAATAAAAAACATATGTATTATAAAGATTTTATTTATTTATTTGAGAGAGAGAGAGAGAGAGCATGGGGAGGGGCAGAAGGGGAGGGAAAGGGACAAGTAGACTTCACACAGAGTGCAGAGCCCAGCGTAGGGGCTTGACCACAGGACCCTGAGATCATGAGCTGAGCCAAAACCAAGAGCTGGACGCCCAACCAAATGAGCCATCCAGGTGCCCCTATGTAAATTTATATGTTATATAAAAGTATATATGTCACCGCAGAATTTTTCTTTTTTAAATTTGTCTTAAGTAATTCACATCTTACACGCCTCTTATTTCAGAAGACACTACAACGGAGAACAGATTTTATGCGAAGTAGTATACGCAAAAACTAGTCACTTGGGTCAAGGTTGTTTTCTTACTTTATTTCCTTTGGTCCAGATGAGGAGAAGGCTATTCTGAATAAGCAATTTGTTTTCCTTATGCTTTATAACAGGGGCTCTGTAAACTTTTCCTATAAAGGTCCAAATAGTAAATATTTCAGGCTTTGCAGGCCAGATATCTGTTGCCCCGACTCAGCTCTGGGGCTGGAGCATGCAAGCAGCCACAGACAATATATAAATGAATGGCCACGGCCGTATTCCTATAAAACTTGATTTACAGAAATAGTCAGCTAGCTGGTCAGATTTGGCCCATGGGCCATACTTCCCTAATCCCGACTCAGAAATAGAGAGTATCATACTGTTAAATTGGGGTGGTGGTGGTGATATTTAAGACCTTTTCTAAGCATCAGGACTAAGAGAAGAATTTCACATACCAGGGGAAAGGCAAGAGGTGCATTTCATGGTCAGTCATGTAAGCTGTATTGAGGCCTATACCCAAAAATGTTTTTGAGCCAAAAAATTCCATCACAAGATGTTAGAAAGCCATTAGGTTTTCTAGTTTTGGTGCCGAGTTTTAACTACAATAGTAGGGTGCTTACCAAAAGTACCTATAAATAATCCAGCCAGCCAACATTCTAGCCATACATAATGGTGACTCTTGGACGCATAATGACTAACATCATTCATCTCTACCAACTTAAGTATGAAAAAAGGTAAAATTTAAAATAGCTGAATTCCAGCAAATGGCTCCTAGGAGCTAAGCTAACAGACCGTGGTTTGTGTACGAGGTGAATGATAAAGGACATTTAGTAGAGCTCCTCCTGAGCGGTGCGGGGTCGTTGCACTCAAGGAAATGGCTTCTTTCTACTTGCCCCATGGCTGTGGTTCCCTGAAATAGTGATGTGGTGTTGAGGTTGCTGCTGAGACGCATTTCTTCCTGAGAGCTCCGAAGCCTGTGGTCACATTCAGAATCAGAGCGCTTCTCCCACTCACAACTCAAATCCCAAAAGAACCGATGAGGAATTGTCTTCCCCACATACCAGACCTACTACAGAATTCAGACCCTCTTACAAGTTAGTGTGGGATGATCCTGACCGGTAGCCCATGAGCTAGTCATGCCGGATGGCAGCTGCTTTGCCGATTATCAAAATGATGCTCTGGAACCAGTGTGAGAGGACACTCCCTTGTTTTGAGAGAACGAGAAACTTTTCAGATTTCAGGGTGTGTGTGAGTGGTGCTTATTGCTAAGTTCCCTGAGTTACTTCCAAGTTTTCTTAATAGGGTTCGGGTGTGCGATCAGTATTTCTATGTCTGCTCCCTTTGCTCGAAGTTCCACCCTGTGATCATACCTGAGGTCACCCAGGTGTTCGCTTTTAGGCATTGACTAGAAGGAGAAAGATTCTAGTTAGAAAACTGTATGTTTTATATTTTACATAGATGTGGTGCCGGGAGCACAACCCCCTGGTTACCTGACTTTTCCTTCCACCAGAATAGGAGCTGCTTCAGGGAGAGGTGACAACAGTGGCCGTCAGTGATTTAGCACCCACTTGACTGATGTGATTGCCGAGACAGTGCTGTTAGGGATCACCTGGCTACACACTGTCTTTAGAGATGGATCTGGAAGTCCTAGTGGAACTGGCTGAAGGAGTAGCATGCTGTTTATTTTTAAGTTAGGATGTTGCCAGGCTCTGTTATATTGGATATAATGTGTAAGGACGGGCGAGTATTCTCCACTTCTTAATATTTGACACCACTGTGTTTGAATTAGCTGAAAATAACTGGGAAAACCAAAAAGTACAGAAAAGAATATTAGTAATAAAGGGAAGAACCATAAAGGAAAGGGAAAGGATTTGGGGTTAACTTGGGGGCCATTTAATAACTTTTATTATGTGCATCATTGATAAAAAAAAAAAAAAGATGTCGATCTTTTTGGTCCCTAGAGAGGACAAGGGGAGTAGGGGCTTAGCACACACTGACAAGTGGTTTCTTTGACATCAAGAATTTTTGACAATTGAGATGGATCTGAGCTCAGTTAGGGGTGTGGGCTAGATGACCTCTTGGGGTCTCGTCAAGTCTGGCAACGCTTGGAATTATAGCTGGGGAGTCTGCAAGAGTTGGCTCACCTCACCAGCTGGAGAGGCATGGAGATAATTGGTCTTATGAATGCGTATTATGATCATTAACCAGAATTACATTTCTAGGCTTGTTCCTATTCATACCAAAGCAATGTCCCAAGGCTTTACGGGGACTTCCATCGTTTGGGTAATGTGAGACAGCAGCTGGAAAGTGAATGCAGTGGCAAGAGACATTTTACTCCAGAGAAATGTTAAATATGTAAAAAACGAATAGTGAGAAGCAACTGAAAAGGAGTGAAGGCCAAAAGGCCACAAGGGAAGATAGTTCTGCTGACAACTCCGTCTGAGTTCTGAGTTCCAAGCCAGTTCTCATCTCACTGGGCTCCACCATGTCCAGCACCATCCTTGGTTCATCCTTGGAGTTCATCCTTGCTCAGAGGACCGGGATATGATTCTCAGCTTGACTTTGGTTGAACATCTTCACTAAAATTCATGGTGATCTACTTCCTTCTCCCAAACATTGTAGTAGGGGAAGAAAGGTCTTATTAAAAGATGAAGTTAATTTTATATTTATACATATAAAACAAAAATTCTGCTTGGGAAAGGCTGTGGTCAGGGCTCTATCTACATTGACTTAGAAAAGAACTATCATTTTGCTCTGTGTATGATTTGAAGAAGTAGGAGGAACTGCATTTTTTGGTGTATGAAGTCAACCTTCTGCGAACCTGAAATATCAGAGAGGTTGGGAATGGGGAGCTTGTGTAAGAAGGGGTGAAGAAGAGGTGTGCTGAGTTGCTGGCATGAACACTTATGCTGAAATTTCTCCCTGGCTGAGTTATGGGTTCAAAGAGACTGGCAGTTTCTAATCCTGAAACGTTCTTTAGTTAAAATAGATTGTTTTCCCTCCGTAGACATCAACCTTTTGTCCGTAATTGAGAAATAGATCAATACGTTTTGACCGCACACTGTTGCTTCGTATAATGACCCTCCAGTTATTGGTTTGCTTTATGCTCCTGATCAATTAATCAAACCTTTATTGAATGTCTTCTATGTTGCAATACAGTGCTCAGTTTTGCAGGGCATAAAAGAGAAGCAAAGCAGAGTTAAAACAACCTTCTCGTGGGTGCTTTCTATGTGCTATTCCCGATAGATGTTAGCTTCTTATAGATGTTAGCTTATTAAAACTGTCTATCAGTCTTTTTAGGCTCAGATTACTATCCCTATTTCACAGATATGGAAGTTGAGGCTCAGGGAGATTGAGTTGACAATGGCAGTAGTCACGGCTAGTAATGCCTGATTTTTCCAATTGAGGATTTTCTGGCTCTGACCCTCTCCACTGTGTAAGTCATCTTTTCTGCTCACGAAAAGAGGAGACAGTGGTTAGCATATTATTCAAGACATGTATAATTAAGTGCCAAGTTGGTACAAAATATGAGTGCCACATGGGCTGAGCAAAGGGAGTTTCCAGCGCAGGCAGAAGTAGCGAGGGAGGTCTTCGTGGGATGATGAGAACACTTGGGGTGAGCAAAGAGAAGACAGGCCACTGAAAGTGGGAGGTACCTGAGCAAGAGCACAGAGGGAGCATGTGGGATTGCAGCCTGAGAGACGAGAGCCTGCCTAGAGTGGGGGAAGGTCCTGGGCTGTGGAGAGAAGTCAGGGGAGCACACATAGCATCCATGTCATGGTGGGGCCTGATCTGCAATGTGGGAAACAGGAACGATGAATGTGATGTTTGGGACAGTGTGTGAAGACGGCCAAAGTCCAGAAGTTTGAGTTCATACACTCTTCACTACCAGGCTCCCTCTGACCCTGTCTTGACTAGCCCTTGTGGGGGAAGGAAGTGGTCAGGATTCCTTCTAAATGACCTGCGACAGAACCCCAGTGTATGAGGTCTTCTGTGTGACGCTTGGCCAACAGATGAAATGTACATCTTGGCGAATATCAAATGCCTCTATGGACCCTTTCTACCAAATATTATTCTGAAAACATCTTCTAGTATCTCTTGGTTTGTAACACATTTGAGGAGGAGTATGGGATATCCTGAGGGGCTGCTTGGCCCCAGAGAGCTCTGTATCTAAGAGACTGAAATTCGGGATCAAATTGACAATTGTCCTTTTCGTCACGTTGGAGATAGCTTATTTGGAAAAGTGCCCTTTTGACCTACTGGTCACTGAATGGAATTGAGGAAAATCAGAGAGAGGAAGCTCGGATTCTGGTCATTGCCCTGACTGGGTGTGAGCTCCTTCTGGCCCCATTTTCTGTTTGCGCTCAGCTGTTTTCCACGTGGAGGAATCAAGAAGTCCTGAGATTACGGTTCCTGAGCCCTCACCTCCATTTTGACCTCCAGTGCTCATGTCTCCCCACTTCATCTCATTGGTGGGTTCTTTGCTGGCTGGAAGAGGTGGAGTGGGGAACATGCACTGTGAGTCCAGAGAGTAGGGCCGTCTTCTCTAGGTGGCCAAGAATGGTTGGCACTTCAACCAGGCTCTCAAGGTTAGTTTCCTAGCAGCCTGATCGGGTTACCATCCCACTTAGCAGATGCATGGGCCAAAACTCAGCAGGGTTAGGTGACACAGTCAGAGCCACAGGGGGAAGGGGCAGGGCCTGGGCTAGACTCTAGATCTCTAGTGCATTTGCCTTTGCTTATCATTTGCTTGTAATGTCCATGGCACTTGTGTTGGTGTGGGCATGTCCCGAAGTGGCAGAGCCTTGGACTGAAAAGGTTACCTGCCAGCACAGAATTGAAACCCTTGATAGAGGAATATCCATCTTCCTTCTGAGAAAAGCGATTGGATGCCAGCTTCTGGATCCGCCCCTCTTCCCCCCCCCCACCTCCGCACCCGCCCATGCAGACATTTATGCAGCACTTGGGCCTCACGTGGCGCCGTCTCACCAAATCTTGTCGAATTCTCCCTTTCCTTCGTCGGTCCTTCGGCTGTAACGTTGCCACAGATCGGGTAGAGCCAGCGCGCCGGTTCAGTGTTCTGTGTCTGTTTCATGCCGCCACCGACATCACCTACATACTGGCTTGAAATTTCACTGTGTGCCCTGCAGAAAACACCCCGGGCCTGCCTCTAATGGCACATTAGGTCCATCACAGGCAGCTCTCAGAGTTGATTTTGCCCTACAGAGGTTGAGAAGGTTGGCTTTAAAAAAGAAGTCCCTGCCTGGTGATTGGCGCAGAGAGAGATCTTCCGAGACAGCAAGTTGCCCTTCCTGCTCCCTCTCCATTAATTCCAGGAAACTCTGCCGCTCACTCTCCCCTGCCCCCATCCTCTGGGCTCTGTGCTGTGCTAACACAGCTCATTTCTGCTGCATGCCTCATTTGGGGGAAGAGCACTCCAGGGCTCCCAAAGTGTGAACAGGGAAATTAAGGACGGTTGGCCAAATGAGTCAGCCTACCACCACTGGGACAGCCCTCCTCCTCCCCAGGAAGGCCTCTGTGCCTTGTTCCAGGGTTTACTGGGAGAGGGTTTCCCCCTGGGGCTTTTCCTCTGGACCAGATGGGGTTTTGTATTGTAAGGGAGAGAAGGGGCACCAGACTCCCCGAGCAGCCACACGCCATCCCACATTCTCTACTCTTGTCACCTCCTCTAACAACCCTGGGATGCTGGGCCTGTTTTATAGCTGAGGGAAAGAGGAGGAGAAATGACAAGCAGTGACCTGCCTGAAACCAGACGGATACACATATCTCTTTGACTTCAAAAGCTTCAAAAGGTGCTCTTTTGTTCTTTTCTAACCATTGGCCAGAGAGGGGTCCCTTCTGCATTCTCCTCCTTCATTTCTTAAACCAAGAGCTCTGGGCTTCTGTTCCTTCTTATTTCTTGTCCTCCAGCCTCCAATGTGAAACTGTACTTTTTTTGTAGTAACAAGAGTCTTGCTGGCTCCTGGGAGAATCCATCCTGTCCAGGAGTCCTATTACCCACAGGCCGGTCAGCGTTATGGGTTTAGCCAGTAGGCTGATGCATCTACATTTCCCAGCAAGGGCTGACAGGGTCATTGCAAAGAGCCAGCTGCCCTGGCCAGGCTCCCCTCTGTCAGGCGGCTCCGTGGGACTGCGTTAGGTGTCTATGTGTCAGTCGGCGGGGAGCAAAGAGCTTCCTCTCAATCCCAGACACAGTACTTCTCCAGGGATTTCTTTGCCTCTCTTTACCTCATTTTAAGGTTCCAGGCATCATTTGGTTCATCTGTTTCAAAAGAAATCCATTCTCTGCCTTTGTGAATAAGGAATCCAACCTGGTGTACTAGTTGGACGAACTCCAAAGTTCCACGATACCATTTTGGTGGGAATGTGACATTAACCAAACAAACCTACTTTTTTCTTCCATCCCCTTATTTGTTTGCCTTATTCCCATTGTCCAAAGGAATGTTTTACAGAAGGATCCTTTTTCTGTGAAAGCCTTTAGAGTTATCCCCTTCTGGACACTTCTCTTACCCAGGAGGCCATGGAAAAGGGAGCTGGGTGCAGAATGGACAGTACCCAGGAATATTTTGGCCCCAGGGTTTTGATGTGCATTCATCCTTCCAGAAGGCAGGGTCAGGGAGCAGTCAGCGGGCGAGGCCCCGCAGACTCCTTTATGCTCTGGTGGTGGAGCAGGAACAGGATGCCACGATTCCAAACTACCTGGTTACAGCCCCAGGAGCCAGTCCTCGCTGTAGAAAGACCTAGGAGACCCGGGTCAACCTTCCAGCCTTGCTGCCACCTTGCCCCATGGCCTTGGGCCTGTCACTTCACCTTTCGGGGACTCTGTGTCCTCAGGTAGTTACAGAAGGGTTTGGACTGGGTGGTCCCAGGATCACCTTGGTGCTGGCAGAGGCTCTGAGGAGATGGAGTCAGGAGCTCAGGAGGGAACCAGCTGGTCTGACAACCTGCTTTGCATTTTAACTGTGACTTTTTAGAAGTCAAGCTTTTAAGCCACGGGGGTCAGTTCAGTGGTGGAGGTTCCAGGCACTGTTCCAGGGGTTTGGGAAAGAGAGATGGCAGTTTTCATCTAACCCTGCCCCCCATTACTGGTTACACTGCAAGAGCTGAGGCCTCCTCTGTCCTCTCTGTCCACCCACCCCTGTGAATCCCCGCCCGCCCAGATCCATCCACCTCTTCCCCAGCTTGGAGAGGCAGATGGAGAACTGACGGGGTTGGGTTAGCCTGGGCATCGTCCGTGTGGCTCCCAGGGCACCTGGTGGGGGGGGCGGCGCGCACCTGTGGAGAAGCCTTGATGTCGTCCAGCTCTGGCCTTCCAGAGGTCAGGCTCTGGAATTTCACAGGAGGCTGCACTGGCCCCGACTGCCACTCTGTCTGAGCCTGTTGGGTGGAGAGAGGAGGCCTCAGAGCAGATCCAACTGAGGAGGAAACAGAGTTGCTGCCAAAATTTCGAGTTCCCTCGGGGCCATGTAGGCCTGAGGCTCTGGACTCCACTTGTGCTCCCCTCCTTGGGCCTCCTCCTCCAGCTTCCCCCTCTATCCAGGCTCCGTTCCTTCCCTTTTGGTTTTAGGGAGCTAATTAGCTTCTTTGCCTCAAAGCTCTTCCAGTTCCTCACCTTTGACTCTGTGAGGGTCAGGTTCGGAGGTGGCCTTGACCTGATTTTGCCCCAGGGTAATTCAGGCCTGCCTTTAATCCAGGGTCCTGGATTAGCTGTGGGGGCTGGGATGACACATTCGGCCAGATCCTCACGCCACCCTGCTGACTGCTCAGATTCCCCTCCCACTTCCCAGACTGGCGTGTGAACAGGGGAGAGGCGTCATGGAGAGGAAAGCAGGACCTTAGCACAGGAGTGCAGCCCTCTGACTGGAGAAAACCCTGGATGCTCAGAGGGCCCAGTGCTCCCTTGAGGGTGGCCTGTTGGCCCCTTAGCCTCCTCGTGTGAGGAGAAGGGTCTCTCGTGGTCTGTCTCCTGTGGCTCAGTGGTACGGTAGTTGCTTGCATGGATGGTGGGATAAGACGTAGCTGTGCCTCGTGCCTCTGTCAACCCTTTGCTAGGACGTGTTGAGTAGATTCTTCCCTACTCTGAGCTTCAGCTTCTATAAAATGGGGACAGTGACACCTGGGTCACAGGTTGTTTCAAGCATTAGAGGAGGACGTGTGATCAAAGTGTCTAGTGCTCAGGAAGCACCTTGATAAATGGGGAACTGTTCATACTCACAGTGCTGAATATTCTTCTAGGGAAGACTCAGAGAATTGGGTTTATACATCTTTTTAAGAAATCAGCCAGAATTCTCCTGAATATGTAAGAACCCAAATCTCTTTCTTGGTTCTTATGTTCATTCTCTTACCCATTCCTTCCAGCTTCCTTCTTTGTCTCCCTTCTCTCTGCCCTCTCTGTTCTCATGATTTCTGGAAACAGTGATCACCTCTTTACTTATTCATGATCCCAAATGCACCCTGGAGTTCAGAAAGCTGGTGTCATCGCCTTTCCTGCTTGCTGTGAGATCTACCTCCCAGCTCCATGAAGATACTGTAGCCCCCTCAACTGCAAGTTCCCCCCATTGCTTCAGGGTCTCCACCCCCTTGAGATGGGGATTTCCCCCCAGTGATCCTTCACTATCTTGGATCTTCCTTACTTCTAGTCTTTGAGTTCCCAGCCACCACAGCAGGTGGATACATGAATCTGGAACTCAGGGCACTGGTCTGTGCTGGAGAGATTAATTTGAGAGTTACAGGTGTATAGATGATACTTGGGGGAAGTGAGTTTAACTGGATAAAAAGAAGCATCTAGAATTAGAGAGAAGAGGGGATTCCAGCAAAGGAGATCGATAAGGAATAGCTGGGGAGGTAGAAGGCGGATAGGAGAGGGCAGAAAGGAGATGGAGGGTGCTGGCCCTTTTGGGGAGTCAGACTAAAAAGAGGAGCAAAAATTGGGTCCTTGATGGAGGGGGATGCTCAGTCAGGAAGGGTCTCTTTGAAAGACGGGAGCTCTTACAACGCGTTTGTGTGCCAGCAGAACTGTGGACTAGAGAGAAATGGATACCAGAGGAAAGAACAGCAGGAACAGAGTTCTCAGGGAGGTGTGAGAGGTTGGGATCCAGGTGACGTTGGGGGATTAGCCTTGGGTAGGAGCTGGGAGAGTTTGTTTCTGGTAATGGGTGGGCACAGGTGCAGGCAGATGGCAGGGATGTGCATGGAGAAGATGAGATCATTTTATTCTGATCATGAATGTATTTTTTCAATGAAATAAGGAGAGTGTGAGGAAGTGAGGCAAGCTCTGGAAGACTGAAGAGAATGGAGAGGTGTGGGAGAGTGGCTTGCCCAGGGAGCTATGGGGTACTGCCAAGATTTGGGGTTGCCATTTCAATGGAGGTTGGTCAGCACTGTGGCTGGGATACAGGCACAGAGCAGGCAAGGGTTGGGCTTAAAGAGAGAGTGAGTCTGTAGATATATGCAGAAGTGTGACTTCAAGGATGGGCGTGGAGTCTTTGGATACAGGCGTGTGAGAAGCAGTGCAGGGAGGGTGGTGTGTGGTAAGGAGTGGTGGTCAGAGCTCCTGAGGAGGGTGGTGTGTGGTAAGGAGTGGTGGTCGGAGCTCCTGAGCAGGGGAGGATGTGCTTGTGCACTCATTCAGTAATGGCCACCCCAGCTCTGATGAGCTGACCTCTTCTGGTGTGGGCTCCCGTGTTCTCCTCCGAAGATGGTTAAATAGACACTAAAATAGAAAATGGTGGGAAGCAATGCTTGTTCTGGGGCTAATTCATTCATCATTGCAAGAGTGCAATTTAATTAGGCTGCAAAGATATTCAGTGGTTTGTAACAATACAATGGAAATGCCACCTTAACTCTTTCGTAACACTGGGGTGGGCACTTGGGTTTGTGCTTATTGACACAAAGGAAATATTCTCAGTGCTTTGTTGTCTAAATAGCCTTATCTTGGAAAGAGGCTGTATGTTGCCTGTCTGAGGCCCCGGAGAGGAAGCAAGGGCCTCCCGTTTATGCACAGGACCCATGGGTCTCTGGCACACAGAACTGCTATCAGGAAGATGTAGCTTATGCCTGGACACTGGCCAGTATGAATTGATATCTTTTGCATCCAACAATCATAGGACCATCTGAAACACTTAAGTGTATGTTGACAGTAGGCTATGAGGTTGAGAGAAATGCAGAATTTCTGGGAATGAGAATAGAGGCTGTTAGTTGGTGCCAAAACAAAGCAGAAGAGTGATAAAACCTTGCTTTTTCTTTTTTCTTTTTTAAAAGCGTTTTCCAGTTTAACAAAGAATTAGCATGCACCCTATTGCTGTGACCCACACAATAGAAGGAAGAGGTGGGCAGGAAAGCTTCTGGAGCCTCATTCGACCAGGGTGGACTCAAGATCACAGTAGCTGGTGGACCTGCCTGTGGTCCCATATGCCATCGTGGCATGGTTCACTGATGTGCGGGAGCCTTGAGGAGAGTCTAGGAGGCAGAAGGTCCCCCAGTGTGGCCAAAGGAGGTCCCCTAGTGTGGCCCCAGGACTCCCACCTGGGAGATGTCACGAGGTGTCAGGATCTGCATCTCCCCTGGTGTTTTTCATGGGCTCTAAAGTGGGAAAGCTGCAGGTTCACCTCAATGACTTTGCTTTGGCGTGGGGAAATGGGGAGACCAGAGACTGTGTCCTCTCTGAGGTCCTTGTGCCCCAAAGGAAAAGAAGAACTTTGCCTCAAGGCTAGGAGAGTGAGAGAAGTGGGGCTGCTTGGGAAGGGATTGGGAGATTAGGTAGTGTACATGGCAGTAGATAGGAACCAGAACAAAGGAACCGGATTTGATCAGCCCATGTGGGGCCTTGGCCACAAAGCAATGTTAGACTAACCATTCCTGTTCCAGTCTTGGAGCTCTGCCTCTAACCGTTGCTGCAAGGGCCTTCTGCAGGAGATCATGGGCGTCCTTCCTAATGTCACTCAAACTGGCATAGTGTGGGTGCCGGGAGTGTGCACCGGCAGTGGTCCAGCAGTGCCCTCAGCCTGTGGGCACTTGGGCTCCCTTGTCTGTCTTCACAGAAGTGGGGCTGGCCTTCAAGGATGAATAGAAGTTCCAAAGGTAGGCAAAGGGTGGAAGTGATATTTCACTGATTCTTTTATTCTTATATGAATTGACAGTTTCCCTCATTCGATGAGAGTTGTTTTGGTGGAGAGCTGGGGAGAGAAGTCAGATTAGAGAGAATGAAGACAGTGGGGATCCCAGAAAGAGAAGGAATGGATTTAGGGCAGGGCATCTTGAAATTCACTGTGCACCCGACTCACCTAGGGATCTTGTTAAAATGCAGATTTAGATTCTTAGGTCAGGAGTGGGTGTTTCTAACAAGCTCCCAGGTGATGCTCAGGCTGCTGGTTCATGGACCCCGCTTTATGTAGCTAGAGTGTAGACCATCTTCTGCTTGACAGGTTTGGCTGTGAATGGGAGCTGAGGGGTAGGATAGAGAGACCTCTGTACGCAGAAGCGTGAAGTGTAAGAAGAGCAGGTTTTGGGGGGGTGGGGAGAGAGAGGAACTTGGGAAATGTTTTTCTGTGTGGTTGTTGCATGGGGTGTAGTGGTAGCTGGGTCATGAAAGAAGATGAATCTAAAAGAGGCATTGGTGACCAGGCAGCAAAGAGGCTTGTAATGCTAAGGAGCTTACTTCTCCTGCAGGCAAAGACACAGAGGAATTACTTAAGGAGGGGTGGGTTGATGCCTCATAACTGCTGGAGGAGTTTTAAAGACTTTTAGCCATTATTAAAAAAATATTTTCAGAAAGTGTCTTTCAGATCATTTTCTGTGAAAACAGAAGTATGTGACTGTGGGAATACCACCTGTTCGTCCAACCACCAAGCAAGGCCCTCTTTGGGTTAGTGGTCCTAGTTGTTTAGATCTGGTCTCTGACTCATAGAAGGGGAAATATTTGACCGGTGAACTGCTTAAGGCTTGAAATCTTAATTCTCACGGGAGGCTTTTAACATTTTAAGCCTATCAGCTTCCAACTTAGAGGTAGTTACTCTTTTCTTTATATATGAAAACGGAGCCTAGTAATGGTTGCTTGGAGGACTGGGTAATAAAGGTCTCATCCAGGAGGACTGGGAGAGAACCTTGAACTGATTAGTGATGTCTGCCATGAGTATGGGGTGGAAAAGTGGTATATGTGCCACATATTTAGCTCTCTCTGAAGGGAGGTTAGGTTTCTGGTGATGTGGTCCTAATTCTCTCATTCCTATCCTTTAGGTGAACCAGGGCAATTATAGAGACACTCATTTCATTTCCCTGGCTATGGAATGGAGTTGACCACCCCTTACCCAGGAGAGCTTTATGTGTCTTCAAACAGTTGTGAGGCTTTAGTCCACACTTACAAACTACCAGCAAAAGCTCTCCTTCTGTGGAACTCTAACATCGATGGGTGTTATTATCCTGAATAAACTACTTGTCTTAAAGCATCATTTCTATTAAATCTGAAGACAGATGCTGATAGCTGGACGTAACCATTGATTTGCTTTCTCTTGTACTATCTCAACTCCCTAATTTATCTGGAGGAAAAAAAAAAGCCCAAGTAAAACCAACTCTTCCAGCTTTCTAAGTAAATAGCAAGATCAATCTTGTTCATGAATTTGTTGGATAAATGTTTGTTTGATTATAAGGAAAGGCAGATTAATCTTGAATGAGAATTTGGCTGCTGGAAAATGATCTAGTGACCAAGGATGCAGGAGGAGAGCAGCGCTGGTAGTGCTGTTGTGCTGGAGGTTGGAAGCCAATACGGAGTTACTGCAAGGCCAGACTGCTCTGAGTTTTCATGTATCCCATGGAGCCCAAGGATGTTTCTCCTTTGAGCAGTGTTGGTTCAGCATGATTTTTGTTTCCTTCTTGCTGAGAGTGTTGAAGGACATCAGAGACCTTAGGGGCTCGAGGAACTTGGATAGGAGTCTCCAGGAGAGGCTGGCTGTCACCACCACCATCTTCACTTTCCATTCTCCTGCCATCTTGATTTGGGGAGTGAACCAGTGACTCAGGGTAGTTGGATGGTGAAGAGGGAAGAGGATTGGGAGGAGCTGGTAAGTCTCTTTTGGGGCTCAGGGTGTAGGATAAGGGTTATAGGTGTCGTGACTGCAATACACTCTGGTGAATGAGAGGAGGGGGGCCCTTTCTGCCTGCTCTTTTGTTCATCTCCTAAATAAAGTGAAAAAGAAGCACTCCTGTCCTTTCTTGACTTGACAGTGTATGGGGGTGTCTGGGCCTTTGTGAAATTGGCTCTGGTTGCCAGATGTCTTTTTGCACTTCTCTCAGAGGCTTCACCGGGAGAGCTGATGATGGGCAGTCCCCTCAGGGTAGCTGTAGGGAGGACTTGGACAACCATCTCCATGCAGGAATAATGGGCCAGCAGGGACCGAGTGGGATGGTGAGGAAGGAAGAAGGGAATGATTCCTTTCCTCTGTAGCCTCTGGCAGAGGAGCTGTAGCTAGTGAGTTTGGGGACCTCTGTCGAGATCCTTAGAAGCCAAAGCCCAGCAATGACACCAGAGGCTGCTGGCTTACTTCTGGCAACCTCCATGGCCAATTTGTATGGGCTGGACTGGCTTACTCCTGGGCCATTCTTCCCCAGGGATTTCTGGGATTTGTCACTGCAAGATGGTGAGGACTTGACACCTTGTCTCATGCAGGGAAGCCTGGCTTTCTGCAAGATTTTGCTCGAGGTAGGGAACACTGAGGCCCACTGAAGAGCTAATCCATCTTTGGGTGGCACAAACTGAGGAAAGCAAGGTACAGAGAAATTCAGTGACTGACATTATTGTGCCTTATCCAAATTCTTGTGAATAAAAGGGGGGAAATGCTGTTATATGTAATAGCTCCAAGTAAGAAGTTGAAATGAAATTGGGCAGCTGCATTTAGGTCAGCCATCTTGGAACACCATATAGTGAGAGATGAAGTAAAGTGTCTGGAGGACTAGTGCTGTGAAGACATGATGCTTGACCAGCCCTGTCTCCACTGCTTGTTGGCTGCTTGAGCCACTCTGAGCTGCAGTTTCCTTACCTATAAATCAGAAATATTTGTATCTGTCCTGTCTACCTCACAGGATTTCTGTCCCTCCAACAATGAAATCAATAATTTCATCAAATGAAACCATGACTAGAAAGATGCTTCCTTGAAAACACTAGGAGTAATGAACATTTAGCTATGCGAGCACCGTTTTCTTTAGGCCAAGATACTGGCTGTAGGATGTTGCTCTGCTCATATCAGTTTGTTGAACTTCGAGGAAGTCCTTGACTTTCTAAAATGGGGGACTCGTTCCAGGGAACCTGAACAGAAAGGTTGTTGGAGGTGAGAAGTGGACTAAGAAAGGTAGAAGTAGGGTGGAACAGGGTGAGAGTGAGAAAAGGAGTAGAGGACAAGAGGAGAGGCCAAAGGCAGCAGCTTCTGTGGTGGAGAAGGGCTCTCTGGTTCACACTATGCCAACAGGAGGCTGTGGATGTGCTCCCATTGTATTGTGAGTTTTCACACCTATTCATTTCTTTTTTTAGTCATCCCTACATCATCCTTTAAATTATCTTCATTCCCGCTCTAAGTTCTTTAAAGAAGATTTATTTTAAAAATAACAGCTTTCATGGAGGAGATGAAATGAGATAACATCCCACTTCTGCCTTTATTATTCAACCCTGGGCCTCACTGTGGCTGGAATCCTGCCTAAGCTGTAGTCCTATCAAATGTCTGGCTTCTCTAGAGCCTTCCCACCCAACTCCTTACTGTTCCTCCTTTGCCAGTATATTAGTTATCTCTTGCTGTGTAACAAATTACTCCCAAACTCAGCAGCTTAGAGAAATACACATTAGCTCATAGTTCCTGAGGGTCAGGAATCTGAGAATGGCTAGTGGGGTGAATTGGCACATGTTCTTTCTTTGCGTTGTATGTTGGATGGGGCTGCAGTCGTTTTGAGCCTTGACTGGAGCTGAAGGAGTTACTTCTAGGCTTGCTCACATGTTGTTGATAGGCCACCATTTATCTTTATTTATCTCAGGCTGTTAGATTGAGGGCCTCAGTTCTCTACTGGTTGTTGTCCAGAGGCCACTCTCCATTCCTTGCCATAGAGGCCTTTCCATTGGTCACCTTGTAATGTAGCCACTGACTTTATCCAGAATGAGGTGGGGGGAGGGAGGCAAGGAGGGTTGGGGAAAGAGAGGGAGAGACCAAAGTGGAAACCTGACTTGTCTTTTTATAACTCCAAAGTTTCATATAGTTACTTCCTCTTTTATGGTTATTTGTTAAAACAAGTCAAGTCCAGCCCACATTCAATGGTTGGGGAATAGACTCCACCTCTTGGAAAGAGGAGGATCAAAGAATTTGTGGGCATTTAAAAAAAGTATCACAGTCACCAACATCTCTACCTGGTGATCATTCCATCCTCCCTCTCCTCATCATACAGTCTGATTCACAGTGCTGCTCTCCTGCCTGTGCCACCAACTTCCCTCCTGGATCTGGGCATTTCTAGAGAATATGAAGGTGCACTTGACCAGACTCTGGGCTGAGAGGGAAGCCTCCATCAAGACCTGCCCCAGCCCTGGAGGCAGGGCTCTGATACTAGGGACTGAAGAGCTTCAATCAAGGTCAGAGAGAAAGGATTGATTTCCAGATGATGCATTTTCTGGGACAAAGATGGAAACTGATCCTGGTAGCACCTAGTTTTGGCCATGGAATCTCCATCAAAAAATGATCCCTGATAAATGATCTCATTATCAGTGAATGGAATCAGATATTCCTGAGACTATTTCATATGGCATTTTCAAGCTTGAGAGTGAAGGACAAAGCTTGTGGAGGGAGAAGCATGTTGTGAGAGAATTTACTTGTGAATTCTTCCCTCTGTAGTGCTGAAACCATTCAATCATCCAGAGAGGTGCCAGGGTGCACTATTCCCAGAGACTACTTTATCCAGCCTCAACGACCAATGGCTTGCTCAGGGTAACATGTTCTCTTCAGTTCTCATATTACTTCATCTCTCAGTCAATGCAGTGGCCTTCCCTTCCTTTTCCTTCCTCCCTCCCTCCCCCCTCCCTCCCTTCTTTCCTTCCTTCCTTTCATTTTCTTTTTTTAAAGATCTTATTTGTTGTCAGAGAGAGAGAGAGAAAGAATGAGTGCACAGGAAGGGGAGCAGCAGGCAGAGGGAGAAGCAGGCTCCCTGATGAACAAGGAGCCTGGTACAGGACTCAATCTCAGGACACTGGGATCATGACCTGAGCTGAAGGCAGGTGCTTAACCACCGGAGTCACCCAGGCAACTTTTTTTTTTTTTTGAAGTGTTTTCTTCTCTTCCCTTTTCTTGGATGCCACGAAGGGCTCTATCCAGGCTCTCCTGGCCATTTTGTGACCACATTATCTCTGTCTTTCTCACTGAGTTCTCTTCTTGATGCCCTGTGATGTCTTCAGTTCCAGTGGTTACCCTCCTCCCTCCTCACAAGGAGATCATTTTTATTTTTCCCTCTGTGGTTTCTCACCCTGTATCTCACCAAGTACCAAGGCTCCATCTACCACCCATACCTGGTGATTTCTAAATTGACATCTTCAGCCTGTCCTCTCCCTTGAACATAGACCCATATTTTCTTCCTGACACCTGGACATCTTCCCAAACATCTCATCCACACAACAGATGCCATGTGCTGAAACTGACTCTGTATTACATTCTGCAAGCCCACCATCCACATCTCAGCTACTGGTGTAGACTACCCACTCTGTAGCCCAATCTGGGAATCTTGGTGTTATCTCCTCCCTCTTGCTCACACCTGTATCTAGCAGGCATCATGTCCTATTGACAAATCCTCACTCTCAAATGTGTCCCACATTTATCCACAGTTATAAGACTGGTTCTGTACCAGTGTCCCCACTCTGAAACCCAAGTTCCACATTAGTAGGAGCTTTTATCTGTATACTTCATTGCTTAGTACTTCCCACAGTGCCTGGCACATATAAGTGCTCAGTAAAATGTCATAGAACGAATGGATACTGTAACTGGTCATCCTGCCCTAGCCATCTCTACTACATCTAACCTCTACCCTACCACCAGGGCACTCTCCAAATCAGGTCCTTGTTTAAAAATCTCTGATAATTCGGGGCACCTGGGTAGCTCAGCCATTAGGCACCTGCCTTTGGCTCAAGTCATGATCCCAGGGTCCTGGAATGAGACCCACATCAGGCTCCCTGCTCAGCAGGGAGTCTGCTTCTCCTTCCCCCACTCCCCCTGCTTGTGTTCCCTATCTCTCTCTCTGTCTCTCTCTCTCTCACTCTGTGAAAAAAATAAATAAAATCTTTAAAAAGGAATCTCTGAGGATTCCTCAGTGCCTACAGAAGCAAATTCAGATCTTCATGCCTGCATAAGAGACCTTTGACAGTCTTTCTCCTTACCTTTTCAGCATCATCTTTTGCCACTTGCTTTTTCTCCTGCTCTCCTTGAACCACAGTGTTTTGCTTAAGTGGATGATGCACCTTATATTTCCTGATATTTCCTCTCCCTGTAATGCTCTTTTCTTTTCTTTTTTGCACTTAGAAAACTCCTTTTCATTCTCTAAGGCCCGTATCAAATGTTATCTCCTCTCTGTGGCTTTCCCCAAGCCCCACACTATTTATTACTTCTCTGTCTGTAAGCATTTATTTGTTCCCCTATGATAGCACTTTGTATATTGTGTTACAGTTATTTTTTTTAAAAAATATGACCTATAATAGTTATTTGTTCCTGTATAACAAATTACCCCAAAACCTAACACTTTCAAAAAATAAACATTTATTATTTCATAGTTTCTGTGGACAGGAATCTAGGTGGTTTGCCTGAATGCCTCTGGATCAAGGGCTCCCATGAAGTGGCAGTCAGCTTGTCATTTAAGGCCATGGTCTCATCTGAAGTCTTGATGGGAGAGGACTCAATTCCAAGCTCACTCATAAGCTGGATTAATTTCTTCCCAGGCTATTGGACTGAGGCCTCCCTTTATTTGTCACTGTCTGGACCTCTCCATAGAGCATCTCACAACACAGTAGCTGGCTTCCCTTAGAACAGTTTGTGAGAAAGCATAAGAGTGGGTGCCAACCAAGGAAGCCACAGTCTTTTTATTACTCAGTCTTAGGAGGGAGTCCTATCATTTCTCATATTCTGCTTGATAGAGGTGAGTCAGTAAGTCCAGTCCACCCTCAAAGGGAGAGAATTATACAAGCTTATAAATATCAAAAGAGGGGCGCCTGGGTGGCTCAGTTGGTTAAGCGACTGCCTTCGGCTCAGGTCATGATCCCGGAGACCCGGGATCGAGCCCCATATCAGGCTCCCTGCTCGGTGGGAGGCCTGCTTTTCCCTCTCTCACTCCCCCTGCTTGTGTTCCCTCTCTGGCTGTGTTTCTCTGTCAAATAAATAAATAAAATCTTAAAACATAATAAATATCAGAAGAGTGGGGGTTTTGGTGGCTGCCTTATAGGCCACCTGTCACACCTCCTAAACTTGAGTTCCTCAAGGCAGAATCCATGTTTCATTTGTCTTTGAAACTTCATCATTTAGTACAGTTCCCAGCAGTTAGTAGGTGCTCAGTGAATTTGGCCAAATTAAGTAGAATTATTTTTTGATAAGAACCTGATCACAATCAGGTAAATTGAAGCCAGAAGAACCCTCAAAAATAGACTAAAAGTGATCTAAAAAATAAAATGTTAAACAAAGTGTTTAAGGGTCACAGGCATACTGTCAGTCCTCTGCTTCTAGACACTTCTATGATTGCTTCCCTGTTTCACATAGAAAAAGGCAAAAAAAGCAAGAAAGTATCATTTTCCTTTTGATTTAGTATAACTCTGAAGTATTTTTGAAAGGAATAAATAAGAATAGCATCTTAAAGGTCCTCAGAGAACTCAAGAACTTAGACTACACATGAATCCATTTTCTAGTTCATGGAAGATTGGCAGCTGGAGGACACAGGTAATCATGTGTTGATGAATCACTGCTCTTTTCTACCAACTATACATCAGTTAGTTACACCACAAAACCCTCAAGAAGGAATTACACGGTCTCCAACCTGAGCAACAGTTTCTTCTTCAGGCTCATTTTTCCAAGGGAAACCCAGAGCCTTTAGCCAAGGCCCATGGCTGGATATTCCTGATGTCCAGAGAGGCCTGAAATGCACAATCAATGTCAGGGATTCATATCTGATATTGACGTTGGGCTCTGGACAGTGATTCAATCTGACTTCCACAAACTTGTGGAGCAAGCATCACCAGCAGATGGTTGCCTGCAATCTTAATTCCAGCTAAAGGTTTGAAAGGCGAGTCAACCTGAGTCACTTCATTCCAATGGTTACCTTTCCCCCTCTGCCCAACAAGGCCCTTTTTATTTTTTACTTGGGTCTTTCCCTGAGTGTTCACCAAGAGCCAAGTCTTCATCTACCACTTACACCTGATGATTTCTGAATCTATATCTCTAGCCTGTCCCGTCTCCTGAATATATACTGGTGCCCCTCTTTTTCCACTGCCTGCCAGGCAATACCTTTCCACTGTCCCATGACCAATTCAACCCAGATCTAATATTCTTCACAGATAAAAACCTCCCCAAGGCTTCTGCCTGCAGATTCATTGACAGCACATCTGAATAGGCACAACTTATTGCGTGGGTGTAGGTGGTGAGATTGATGAGAAGGGCTTTAGGTTTCTAGACTTCTTTTGTCTTCTTTCATGGTATTGGACACGTACTGGGCTTGTCCAGTGGAAAAGCGGACATGAATTCTAGTAAACTTCTTTCCTAGATTTTTCTCACTTTGAGTTTTAGCTGGTGAACTTTAGAGACTTGTTTATCCCGTCAATCAGATGGGCAATTTGGGACTAATGAATCTTTAAAAAATATTATTTATGAGTGGCACAGGCAGGGTCACAGCTTTATGGACAGCCGATATTTATCCTTTCATTTAGTATATTGGAAAACTAATGCTCAGAGAGGCAAAATGGCTTGTCCAAGAGACTCAGATGTTGTAGTAGACCTCAAATTGTGGTCCTTACCCCACGAGGGTAGGGTTTGGTTTTTCTCACTGCTGTATCTCCAATGCCCAGAGAAGTGTTTACCACATTTATCTATTCAACAAATACTATTAAAGGAATGAGTACATGGATAAATCATCATTGGCCTTCAGCTGTGGTGATGAATTAGGGATGCTGGTGTCATTACTGTGGCTCTTGACACATTTATCATGCTGTGCCTTGGCCCTAAACTGGGCCAGTCAGGTAAGTGACATAAATCCAGGTCAAGTCTGCCTCGTTCCATTATTTCACTTTAAGAGGATCAACCGCATGCCCTCAGGTTTATAGATGAGACTCTGTCTTGGACCATTCTTGACCATGAAAAGTTTTTTGGGTGCGGTGAATTTCTAGGGCCCTTTGAGAATGGTGCCATGAGCCCTTAGCAGTTTAGCCCATTAAATGTGTCCCTAATGCTTTTGTATAAATGTGGTCTCTATAGTTATTGATGATAATGACCAGCACAACAATCTATGTGATTTGCCTCCCACGTGGTACTTGGGTGCCCTAGAGTTTGGCAACTTTGTGGGAGGATAAGCAGACCTCTAAGACAAGTTGAATTTGCTGCACGGTGAAGTGTGTGCTCGAGCCGAAGGCAGCTAGGGCTCATGCCATCATTTATTTTTAATGCATTTTTGTTTGTTTGGTCTTTGCACTTTCTACTCTCTTTCTCTTCTTTGTCCTGTTTGGAGTACATTAAAAATGATAAGGAAGAAAGGGAGCTTTGCAGGTGCCTCTGGAATGCTATTGTGTAATCATCCATTTGCAGATGTCTCTGCGTTAGAAGTAATGCTGGGACAGATGAGAGTTGGGTCTGCAGACCATTGCAGAAGGTTTACAAAACAGGGCTTTGGGAAAGAATCTATGTGAAGAAGCAGTACCTGGTTAACATTCTTGTAATAGTATATGTAAGCAGAGGTTGAACTAATTGCTCAGAATTGGCTAACCCTTTTACAGATGAAGTAGAATGACTCAGTGCCTCACTCCTTCTACCTGGCAAGTTGGGTCTCAAAGTGGAGGGGAATGGAAAGAAGGCATGAGGGAGAAAATTAGAGGGAGGGAGAGACAGAGACAGAAAGAGACAGAGAGGAGTGAGGGAGAGAGAATAAATGAGAATGAATGGATCTGATTGAATGAGAGGCTTTCCAAAGTGAGCTACTAATGTTTTTTTCTCCTCAAATCACTCTTTAGCATGGATGATTCCACTCTGACTGCACTTTGCTTAATTCTTCAGCTAAAGCTTCTTACATAGTTTTGCAATATACAAATATTAGAAATTTTATGTGTGTTTGAATATAGAGAACTGTTAGAAATTTGAACCAAATTATTTTTTAATGAATGCCCATGGAGACTTGTTTTTGGTGCCATTTCAGACTGGAATTGATCCTATGTATTTTATATAATGTAATTTCTGTAAACGGAACATCAGACCAAGGAGGAAAATTTGAGGTTTGCACTTACTTGCCTGGGAACCATGGATATTTAGGTTTTTCTTTCCTGAGAAATTAGTTTTTAAGAGATCAACATTGATAAATAAGGTAATAAAACATAATTAGGTGTTTATAATTTCACAATGGATAAATAATAGACTATGCTAGTTATTTGTATCTGTTTTATTTATATTTCAGCACATACCTACCAAGATAATATTGTGTTTTTTTTTTTCCTCTGGAGCTGTAATTTAATCAGCAATGTGGCTTAGCCTAGTCCAAATTAAATATTGGTGATGATGAAATAAAAACTCTTTTAATAAGGGCCATCATATAAGAGACACATGTCACAGCCCCGTCTCCAGTTTTGCCCAGGGTTTGTTGACAATGAACTGCGTTTTTCTTGCAGTGCTAAGGATCTATAGAGTGACATTGACTGGTTAATGGCTTCTGTTAGCTCCTAAGTCACAACTGTAACGTGAGCTTAATCGACATGGCCTGTTTAGATATTTTTGTTCCTGAAAGGTCGGAAACATCCATGCATGTGGTCACTCATAGTGAACATGTGCAGGCACAGGTAAGCTCTGAGTGTGAAACGGGTTCTTGCTGGCTATCTCTCCATGCGCCTTCTCTGCCAAATACCATGAAATCCCATTTGCTGTTCCTGGCACTTCTCCATCTCCGGTCCAGGGGTTCTGAAAAGACAAGAGTGTCCTTTGGGTGGTGAGGGTACAGTCTTGCTTTCAGATGCTAGCCTTCTCTCTTTCACTGACATCAGCAGACTCCCGTGTCAGCCACCGCAGCCTCGTGGATGGGCTTCTTTCTGAGAAGTTTCTTATACCCTGCTGCTTTCCTCTTTCTTTCCGTCTTCTGAAATAGCACCCTGAAGCCAAATTCCTATTGTCTCAAAGCCTTGTTCAGAATCATGTTTCCCACACATGGTGGCCATGTGTTAATTTTTTTCCCCAGTGTTTACAGAGGATTGAGGTCAATTTTGGAAGGGGTTAGCATTGGATTAGGCAGGCATCTTCACACCAAGTCACTGTAGGACCAACTAAACAAGCAGGCAGAAGATTTACTGAACCTTCTTGATAGGAAGAATTTGGCGCAACACTCAGGAAGGACTGGGTTTCTAATGATCTGGCTGGGATGAATCATGCACATAACACCACTTTCTAAATTCATTTTGGTAATTAGAATCTTATAAATGTCCTGTTGAATCATCTCACCCAGGGGACCTGGGGCAGGTTGTTTCCCCTTTACTCTACTGGGATGGTTGAATAGCAAGACAGGTATTCCTTGCTTTAAGAAAACTGGAGATGAGAAGAAAAAGCCTACATTCCCAAGCAAATGCATTAGAGACTGATAGTTAACTTGGCAAAAGAGTTAAGCTAGGAATCTTTAAGTAGTGAATGACTGTAAGTAAATTGTTTTTATAGCAGTGTCTCTTTTTTTCTACCCTTGAATTTGGAAGACTGTATCTACTGTCTTATTTCCAAGGATTTTAGAAAGTAGTTCTGGGCAAAAAAACCAAAGTTCTAGCAGTCAAACTTAGAAATGGGCAACTAGCATTTCACTTAGAAACTCTTCCCTTTGTCCAACAGTGTGCATTATTTCAGTCATTTCCATGGTAGATAAGAATTTCTATTCTTACAGTTTTTTTTTAAGATTTTATTTGCTTGACAGAGAGACAGCCAGAGAGGGAACACAAGCAGGGGAAATGAGAGAGGGAGAAGCAGGCTTCCTGCCAAGCACCGCACCTGACATAGGGCTCGATTCTAGGACCCCGGGATCATGACCTGAGCTGAAGGCAGATGCTTCTCGACTGAGTCACCCAGGTGCCCTTATTCTTAGAATTTTATCTGGTGAATGACTTTTCCAGTTATTGGAGATGAGCAGTAGGCAGCCAACCTGTTAATGGCAACACAGAGGATTTAGCTCTGGACTTAATTTTTGCACCTGTTTGTGGCTGCTTAGATGACTTAAGTTCTCGTGCTTCATCCTCCCCAGCTAAGAAGTTGCATCCCCTACTTTCCTCTTGAACTTCAGTGACACCTGAGTTCTCAGTTGAAGGAGTCCTATAGCCAGCGCGAGGCTAATTTGACTTGTACATTTTACTGTGGGTGTTGGGAGGAGTCAGTGTGAACTTTGTTCCCTTCCTTTGGATTTGAAGGTCTTTCCCAGAGGCTGATGACTTTCTCAAGGTAGGGGCACAGAAAAAGCCCCTGGGCTTTTTTTTTCAGAGACTTCCAACAGGAGTTTCCAAAACCCATTTGCTACTGTTCACTGATCTAAAGCTATCCCAGAAAATGTCTTCAGAGCTCAGCACAGTGGTCTAAGAGAATGTGAACATAGCACTAGCTCTTAATAAATATTTGTGGAATGTTGTTGGCACAAAGTGCACATACCACCCTCTGTCCCTACCCCACAGAGGCACTCCACATGCACATTTGACTACTGAATTCCATGTCGTGCTCTGGAATGTGCTGACCTTCCCTCCTCGGGAAGATGACACTACGGGAGTGTTATTATTAGTAGGGCAGCTTTTGCTCTGATCTGTCGACATTCCCTCACTCCAACTCTTAATTAAGCAATGACAAACTCAAGAACCTGTGGCAGTCAACACAACTGACCCCCCCCTCCTTGAAATCTCTTCTTTTGGCTGCTTTCACCCCATTCTTGCACAGTTTGTGTCTACCTCTCTGGCTATCCTTCCCAGTTTCCTCTTTTGGTTCTTTCTTTGCATTGTTAAGTAGTTGGATCTAGGACTCCTCTATGTGCAGTCCTAACCCTTTTTCTCTCTTCTCTCCTTACCCTTTCTCTTCTCTTTTCCCTTTTCTTAGACAACTTCATTAGTTCTCATGGTTTTGGTGACCGCCTATCTAGCAACGGCTCCTAAATTTACATGTCCAATCCACATTTCTCTTTTGAGTTTGAAATCCATATATTTGACTCTCTCCTTGACATTTCCATCAACAGTCTCCCAAACTTTGCAAGTTCAACATGCCGCAGAGTGGTCACCCGCCCATCCTCCACCACATCCTCTCCCTTTATGCTTTCTATACTCTTTCTCATCTGAGTAAATTTCTCTGTAACCCACCCAGTTTCTTAGGTCAGAAACTTGAAACTATGTCTCATTATCCCCACAGTCTCAACCTACAAATAGTTGTCCAGTCCTATCCGTTATTTCTTTGCCATCCTGAAATTTCCATCTTGGTTTAACAATCCTTGTCTCTCTCCCGGTTGCTGCATCAGCCTTCTAACTGGTCCTCTGGCAGCAATTCCTATACCTCTCCTTTCCCCTGCACCCCCCACAAATTCTTTTCTTAGAAGCTTCTTCCTTCCTTCCTACCTTCCTTTTTGATGATTTAAGCCTTTATTTGTGCTTTTCTTTTTTTTTTTTTATTGTTACTAAAATTTTTTTTCCCCAGTGTTCCAAGATTCATTCCCCATTCCCCACACCCAGTGCTCCATGCTTTAGGTGTCCCCAGTACCCACCACCAGGCTCTCCCATCCCTCCAAGTCCCTCAGTTTGTTTCTGTGTCCAAAGTCTCTGTTGTTTCGTTTCCCTCCCTAGATTACCCTAGTTCCCATTTACTTTCCTTCTCCCACTGTCCTCCATGCACCGCAAGTAAGTGAAACCATGCGATACTTGACTTTCTCTTATTTAAAAATATCTTTCCAACTTTCTAATTTGAAATGACAATAGCTTCATAGAAAGTCACAATAATATGGGAGGTCCCATGTGCCCTTCATTCAGTTTCCCCAATGGTAACAGCTTACGTAACTACAATGCACTCTCAAAATCAGGCAATTGACATCGATGCAATTAGTCATATTTTACCGGCTTACATACAACACACACTCATGGTGCTTATGTGTGTGCACGCGAGGCTCTGTGTAATCTTACCACCACCGCCGCCACCAAGGCCCAGATGTTTCATCACCCCAAAGAGCTCTCGTGCTACAGAATGCTCCTTTAAACAGCGGAATCCGGTCACTGCCTTGTTTAACACCCTTTAATGGGGGGTGCCTGGGTGGCTCAGTTGGTTAAGCGTCTGCCTTTGGCTCAGGTCATGCTGTTGGAGTTCCGGGATGGAGCCTCCTGTCGGGCTCTCTGCTCAGAGGGGAGCCTGTTTCTGCTTCTTCCTCCTCTACTCCCTCCTTCTGCTTGTGCTCTTGCTCTTGCTCTCTCTCTCAAATGAATAAATAGAATAAAAAAAAATGCTTTAATGATTTTAAAGCCCCCAAATCCTTAAAAAAAAGTGCTGTAGGTGCCTGAGTCATCTGGCTGCAGCCGCCTGCCCAGCCGCCCCGCCGGCTCAACTGAAGTCCTCTTCATCTGCCAAATACCAGCTTTAAAGATCTTTCTCAGGTACCTGGGTGGCTCAGCGGGTTAAAGCCTCTGCCTTCAGCTCAGGTCGTGATCTCAGGGTCCTGGGATTGAGGCCCGTGTCAGGCTCTCTGCTCGGCAGGAAGCCTGCTTCCTCCTCTCTCTCTGCCTGCCTCTCTGCCTGCTTGTGATCTCTCTCTCTGTCAAATAAATAATAAAATAAAAAAAAAAATCTTTAAAGATCTTTCTCGGAAGCTTTCCTTGACACCTCCGACGAGGTGAGGTTCTCCTGTGGTCTGTTTTCATTCTGATTTTCCTTCATGCAACCCCTCACGTGTTTGTAAGTAAATAGATACGCATGTGGCTTGTGAATTTGAGTTCTCTGGCTGGACTGGAAGGGCTTGGGTGCTTGGCTCACTGCCGTGGTTTTTCTGTCTGCTGTGGTGGCTGGGCTAGAGGGTGCTCAGTGAGTGCCAGCTAAGCTCATGAGCAATTATAACAAGTCAGCTGGCTGTGGCTAGGATGTGGCCTGAGGACATAGAACTGGACAAAGTTGACTTGCATACAGTCATATTTTATGCGTATCTGTTCTGAGGACTCATCTTCAACCTTCCCAAAGGTGCCCTGTCTGAGAACCTGGGCATCATGGTCCACACCACTCAGAACCTCAAGCTGGTATCTTCTCTCTTACTCCCACCCTGTTGTCTCTGAGAGATTGGAATAGAGAACAACTCTGGTTGGTGTTCTTCTGAGAAGATCTTTGAGATGTTTCAAGAATATCAGCCAGGGGGGCCCCTGGGTGGCTCAGTGGGTTAAAGCCTCTGCCTTTGGCTCAGGTCATGATCTCAGTGTCCTGGGATCAAGTCCCACATCGGCCTCCCTGCTCAATGGGGAATCTGCTTCTCCTTCTCCCTCTGTCTGCCTCTCTGCCTACTTGTGCGCTCTCTCTTTGTCAAATAAATGAATAAAATCTTTAAAAAGAAAAGAATGTCAGCTGGATTTTCATCTAGGTTTATTTCTCTTTGGTTTGGTGCCATGGTGCCATTTTGAGAGGGTTATTCATTCAGAGCTGGGGAGCTCCTAAGTTGGAGGGCACCTGGTGAATCCTTGAAAGGCTTTTAGATCTTCCCTCTCCCGATGCTTCCATGGGTTCTTTGTTAAGTGTCCTCCATGATCCCCACTGATGAGTCATTTCTATCTCCACTTTTACTGACTCAGAGACAAGTTAGTGGGGTTTCCATCTGTGGAGCCTCATAGTTGAAGGTTCCTTATGTTGGCTGAATAGACAGTATGTTCTCAAATGACCATAATGTAACCAGCGGTCTCAATATTTGAAAGGGAGAAAATGGGGGCCTCTTGCTGGGATGTGGCTTTGCCAAATGGTGGTGGTACCATGTGGGGTCCTGACCATCTGAGGAGGGTACTAGGTTAGTGGGACTAACACTAACTGGTATCCCCTCTCTGTAGTATCCTCCTTCAGAAACATGTTTCCTTATGTGCAAGGAGCAACAAAATGTGCTATGTGGTTGGTTTGGCAGAGCTGGGAGCTCAGGAGCAGGGTGAGTCCCTAGCAATAGGCAAAGCTCTCTGTTCTTTTGTGACAGACTCAGTTGTGGGCTTTGGTCTGGGTGCTCTGGGCAGATTCCTGCAAAATCTTGGAACATCATCCAAGTTTCTCTTCCTTACCAAATAGAAGGTCAAGGGTCTTCACATTCTATGGCTCACAGCTGTCCTCTCAGTGCTGGCACTGACCTTAATGCTGCCATTTGTTCTTCTTGCAGGTCACCCAACCTGCCTGCAGTTCACCCTGAACATGACCGAGGCCGTCAAGACCTACAAGTGGCAATGCATAGAGTGCAAATCCTGCATCCTCTGCGGAACATCAGAGAATGACGTGAGTTTGGGACTTGCCTTGAAGGAGGGAGCACTCCACGGATCTGGGAGACCTTCAAGGGCGGGAGAGGAGGGCAGGACTCTTGTCTCTGGTCTCCCGGAAAAAGGGGCTCCCTGCCCCTTGCCTCCAGGACCTTTGGGACCCTGGGTACTCTCTGTGCCTGTGGGAGGTGATAGCCTGAGGCAGCCTCACTGGACATTTGCTTGCCAGGGCTCAGTGAGAGACAACGTTGCCAGCTGCTTCTGCTTAGGACGTGCTCCATGTTAACTCCATGTTCCAGAGTGTGTAATCTCATTGGGTCTAAATGTTAACTATAATAAATGCAGAATTAAAAAAAAAAACCCTTTCTGTATAGACGATTTAAAACTTATGCGAAGGTGCAGAAATAGTGAAACTTATGTAGCCTCTCTCCAGCCCCAGCCCTGATCAGTACATGTGCAACCTTGTTTTATAAATACTCCTACCTCCTCCCACATAATTACAGTCATAATATCAGTTCACCTGTCAGTATTTCACAGGTTTATCAAAAAGAAAAGGACTTGGGGCACCTGGGTGGTTCAGTGGTTAAGCATCTGCCTTCGGCTCAGGTCATGATCCCGGAGTCGCGGGTTCGAGCCCCACATCGGGCTCCCTGCTCAGTGGGAAGCCTGCTTCTCCCTCTCTCGCTCCTCCTGCTTGTGTTCCCTCTCTAGCAGTGTTTCTCCCTGTCAAATAAATAATAAAATCTTTTAAAAAAAGAAAGGAGAAAACTTACTTTTTAAGAAAAATGATAAAAATGTTAACACAGCTAAAAAACGTCAATAATTTCTTAATATAATCAAACATCCAGTTAACATCCTAATTGCTCCAATTGTTTTAAATGTTGTTTGGTCTTAAATATTTTTTATTATAGCTTATCTATTTGAATTGGGATCCACATAAGGCCCATACATTGTGATTAGTTGATTTTTTTTTAGGAGGGGGGAAGGAGGGACAGAGAGGGAATCTTAAACTGGCTCCATGCTCAACACGGAGCCTGAGGCAGGGCTCCATCTCAGAACCCTGAGTTCATGACCTGAGCTGAAATCAAGAGTAGGATGCTTAACTGACTGCGCTACCCAGGTGCCCTGTTTTAATTTTGTTTTAGATTTTATTTATTTGAGAGAGAGAGAGAGACAGTGAGTGAGCATGAGGTAGGGGGAGGGTCAGAGGGAGAAGCAGACTCCTGGCTGAGCAGGGAGCCCGATGTGGGGCTCGATCCTGGCACTCCAGGATCATGACCTGAGCTGAAGGCAGACACTTAACCGACTGAGCCTTGTGGGCACCTTGAACACACCTATTTTTAAAGTTTCTTTTAATATGTAGTTTCCCCCTCCATTTTGTCTCTCTTTTTCCCCTTTGTTGAAGAAGTCAGTTAGGGGTGCCTGGGTGGCTCAGCTGGTTAGGTGTCTGCCTTCAGGTCAGGTCATGATCTTGGGGTTCTTGGATTGAGCCCTGCATCGGGCTCCCTACTGAAGGGGGGAGCCTGCTTCTCCCTCTCCTTCAGCTGCACGCTCTCTCTCTCAAAAAAAAAAATCTTAAAAGAAATCAGAGTTTCCCAAGACTGTGTTTTTACTGATTGCATCCCTGTAGTGGTGTTTGACATTTCTCTGTTGCTTGTATTTTTTGTACATTGGTATTTAGAACTAGAATCCTGATCAAACTCAGGCTCTTTCTCTCTCTCTGTCTCCAATATGAATAAATAAACAAACAAACAAACAAATTTTTATATATTATATATACATATATAAGTTATATATACATATATAAAATCAATGTATATAAAGTTATATATATTTATATATATCAAGTCTACTTCATAAATAGTGGTGTATTTTTCTTTATTAGAAAGTATGCAATGCCTGGAACATCTCTCTTTGTGAAGGTAGCAGCTATTGATGATTTTCAATGAGACTCTTTCATTAGAGGTTGCAAAATAGTGATATGCCTTATTTTATAATTTTATAATTTCTTCTTTGTTTATTAGCTGGAGTAATTCTGCAAAGAGAAACTTTTCCAGCTGCACATTTGGTTACTCTCAGGTTTAGATTATATAGAAAAGGTAGGAAAATGCTTGATTCTTTCCCTTTATGTATCAGCTTTCAAAATCACAAGGTAGTTTCAGAAAAAAAAAAAACACTGAAGAAAATAGGAATTGTGGGATACTTTCTTAATATAATAAACTTTTTATACCTTAGAACTAAAGCCATTATTTTATTTAATGAGGAAGCACTAGAGACATTTCTACTAAGATCAGGAACCAAGTAAAGATGTCCACTATTTCCATTAATATTTATCATCATTATAAAGATACTAGATAAAGTGATTAGAAAAGAGAAATCAAATAGAGGTATAAGAATAGTAACAAAGTAGCAAAACTCTATTTCACAAACTATAATAGTATATTTGGGAAGCCCTAGAGAATCACTGATAAAGCTGACTCAAACATTAAAGATAGCAGGATATAAAATCATCATACAAAAATTAATAGCTCTCATGTGCACAAAAAACAACCAATTAGAGGTTACAATAGTAGAGAAATCCCACTCATGATAACAACAAAAAGCAAATACTTACAAATAAGCCTAACCAGTAATGTCTAAAACCTATATGAAGAAAACAGTTTTGAAGAAAATTTTAAAGCACTTGAAAAAAACACAGAAGTAGACCTGAGCAAATGGAAAGACATTGTGTGATCTTGGGCAGAATGATTAAACATGATAAAGATATCTGTTCTTCCTGAGTTAATTTACAAATTTAATTCAAGCCCAATAAAAACACCGAACAATTAGATAAATTGATAATAAAGTTCACATGGAAAAATAAACATGCATAAATAGTCAAGAAAACACTGAAAACAATAAATTATGAGGGGAGACTATCCCTATCAGATATTAAGACATAGTATAAAGCCTCTAATTGAAACAGTATGACAAATAGATCAATGGAATATAAAAGAAACCCATAAATTGACCCAACTACAGATGAATCTTTAGTATTAAGATAAAGGTTACCTCTAAAATTACGTTTTCATGAATGGTGCTGAGATCATAGGGTACTCATTGGGGAAAAGATAAACTTGGGCCCAAATCTAACAATATACGTAAGAATAGTCTCCAAATGAACTGGGGATCTAAATATAAAAAATAAAACCATATTAGTGTTAGAAGGAAACATGGGTGAATTCTTCTTTAAATATAAATATAAGGAAAGATTGGGGCACCTGGGAGATATGGTTGGTTAAGTGTCTGACTCTTAGTCTGACTCTCAGGTTGTGATCTCAGGGCCATGGGATCGAGCCCTACGTCAGGATCTGCACTCAGCATGGAGTCTGCTAGAGATTCTCTCTCCCTCTCTCTGCCCCTCCTGTTCATGTGTGTGTACTCTCTATCTCTCTCAAAATAAATATATAACTCTTAATATATATATATTATATATATATGGAAAGATTTTCTGTGACTCAGACTTCAGAAGCAATAAAAGAAAATATTGGCAAATTTGGCCACATAGGAATTTGCATAGTAAAAAAACAGATAAAGTAAAAAGACAACTAATGAACTGGGAGAAAATATTTACAGCATATATCACAGATAAAGACCTAATATCCATAATATATAGAGAACTCTTAAAATTTGAGGGACAACAGGGGCGCCTGGGTGGCTCAGCTGGTTAAGTGACTGCCTTTGGCTCAGGTCATGATCCCAGAGACCCAGGATCGAGCCCCACATAGGGCTCCCTGCTCGGCGGGAAGCCTGCTTCTCCCTCTCTCACTCCCCCTGCTTGTGTTCCCTCTCTTGCTGTCTTTCTCTCTGTCAAATAAATAAATAAAATCTTAAAAAAAATTTTGAGGGACAAGGGATGAGAAACCTGATAGGAAATGGGAAAAAGACAAGAAAGCAATTCACAAAGGATATAAAAATAGCCCTTAAACATTTGGGAAAAAAAATAGTTTGAACACACTCATAACTATAGATTTCAAATTAAAACAAAACTGGGGTACTATTTTGTACCCATAAAACTGGGAAAAAAAGTATGGAAATATATTCTGTTGATGAAGCTGTGGGAAAATTGGCATCCTCATAGATTGTCAGTGGGAGTACAAAGTGGTACCACTCTTCTGTAGGGACATTTGGCAATACCTACTACAACTACGATGCATTTACTTCTTGACTTAGCAATCTTATCTATAGGAATCTACCATCAAGATATAACACTATGAAAATACATGTGCATAAGGTTATTCATGGGTACAACTATTTACAAGTACAAAACATTGGAAATGACCTAAATATTATGGAGAGGAATTTTTGAATAAATGATGGCATGGCCATGCAATGGAATACTTAAAGCTATAAAAAATGAGGCAGATACCCTATATTGATGTGGAATAATTTCCAATGTATTTTCAAATTCACTATTATTAAATGAGGAAAGCTAAGTAAAGATGGTAGCTATATAGTATGTTGCCATTCTTATAAGAAAAGAACATCCATATGTGCTTATTACTTGTGTTAAAGAAATATAGGAAGTATAAACAAGAAACTAAAGAGACTGATTACCTACAGCAGTGGGTGGGAATGGGATAGAAAGAATGCAGAAGCAGGTGTGGGATAATAGGGATTAGGTGAGATGGCACATCTCTGAGAATGCCTTTTTGTACAGCTCTGATGCTTAGGAGCAAGGTATTATTGCACATATCCTATTATAGGTAAAATACCAAAATCAACCAGGATGTGGGGGTTGGGGACTGAAACTGGAATATGAACAGTAGCAAATGGACCTAACTATAAAGTAAATAGATAATGCAACCATACTAAGGGGTGGGGAAGGAAAGAACTAACTTTCATAACTTTAGAAAGCGATATATGACTATATATTTTAAGACTAAAGGCAGAAATGACTACATAAATATTATACTTTAGTCAGTAAAGAGTTTCTTACGGGCATGTAAGTTAGTCATTTTGCAACTACTTTATGTCTGTCCAGGTGTGAACTCATAACTATACATTGTGGTAATGAGAGCCAGGTTTCTCAGTGTAAGAGAAAGAATAATCAAATAGAGGGAAGGCTACACTGAATCCTATGGTGTTGGGGTGGAATAGGGTGTATCAGGGGATTTTTTGATATAACATTATGTGTATGTATACATGCTTATATAGATTTTTAGCTATATACATGAATGCACACATATGGATAGACAAATAAATATAGATGTGTGCATGTGTACTACATATACACTTATTTCCTAATTCTATTATCTGGGAGGCCCAAGAAGCAATGACAACCCAGAGGGAGTGAGGACCCACAGTACCAGATATTGGTTTCTAAACACCATTCTCCAGTAAAAGGAACTAGGAACCCTTGGATAAATGGCTGATTCTAGGGCTGGAAAATATAAAGGGAGCTTGGCACATCCTGTGGTACTAGAAAGTAGGGAAATGCTAAAAAACTGATAAGGCATGTCTAAAGGACACAGGAACTAACTTTTGAAGGAACTCTGAATGGCAAGTCTAGGACAAGTTGAATAACAAAATAAAGAATGATAGTACTGAACTATAACTCAAAGAACAAAACTCATACTGATATTTAAAAATTTGAATAAATAAATAAGGAAGGAGTTAAACTCTTCCTTAGAACTAAATTTTAATTAATAAATGTACAGGGAAAAAGGAAAACACCAGCAGGCAAACATCACCATTCTGGTTGTTGTAAGCAAAACAATCAATTGATACTGAAATTAGTGAGCAAAAGTATGGTTAGAAATAGAATATTTGCATAATCTCAAAGTATCTCTGTTACCAGATTACTTATTAATACATTACAAAGGGAAAAATTATAACATTATAGTGGAAAAACTGACAGACACTACCTTAACTATACAAATCAGAGTAACATTACTAATAACAAGATATATTGGTATCAAAATGCCCCTATATGATACACTGAGAAGGGCACATCATCTCTTCTGTAGTATTCTTGCCAAAAGTGCCGAGCAGGGAGCCCGATGTGGGGCTCGATCCCGGGTCTTCGGGATCATGACCTCAGCCGAAGGCAGTCGCTTAACCAACTGAGCCCCAATAGTATAATGTTAATGTACTATCATGCTTTTCATAATTGTACTATCGTAATGTAAGATGGTAACATTAAGATAAGATGAGTAAGGTGTGTACAGAAACTCTCTGTACCATTTTACAACTTTCTATGAGACTAAAATTACATCAAGATAATAAATTAAAAAATAATGGGATGTTTCCCTAATATCTTCCAAAGGTGACAACCTTTTTTTTTTTAATAGTATCTTTATGAACTCAAGGATTTAAACATATTTTATTTGTTTCAATACATTACAGTAGAAATTGTCTTATATTTGGGCAGTGAGAATGTAATCAGGTTGGATCTTTAGTCCTTTTGACATGACTCCAATAGTATTTGATGGTTTCCTTGCTTTCCAAGATGTGAAAATATTTATGCATTTCATGCCCTGGACCTGGAACCAGCCATTTCTTCAAGGACTCCTGGTCCCTTTTAGTGGGCAACGATCTTTAGAGAACATAATAGGAGTGCTAGGGGTGCTAATTTTTACTGCATCAGTCATTGTTTTGAGGCATTTTAAATGGACAGAACTAGAAAATACGTTCTGTTTGTATTAAAGATAAAACGCTGAATTTGTATGGTTACTTAAATTTATACTGATACTTCTAATTCATACCCAGAACTAACTGTAGGGTTTTTACTTAACTTCATCAATCTTACACCTGTATTTCCTTTCAAGTATGTCAAAATTGTTGTTAGTAACAACATAATAGCTCATTTGATATGTACAAGTCTCAGAATATTAACTTCACTATTACAACCAACACTTTAGTTGCTGGAAACACACACACACACACACACACACACACACACACACTTATTTTTGTTCTTAAGGTATATTTTGTTCATATACCTTTTGCTTTTAAGGAATATTTGACTCAGGATGTAGAGTCAAACTACTTATTTTAAAGTCATTTGTAGGGGCACCTGGGTGGCTCAGTTGAGCAACTGCCTTCGGCTCAGGTCATGATCCCAGAGTCCTGGGATCGAGTCCCACATCGGGCTCCCTCCTCGGCAGGAAGCCTGCTTCTCCCTCTCTCACTCCCCCTGCTTGTGTTCCCTCTCTCGCTGTGTTTCTCTCTGTCAAATAAATAAATAAAATCTTAAAAAAATTTAAAGTCATTTGTAATAGTTATTTTCTATGTGGTTATGCTATCAACTAATACATAATTAGATTCACTTGTTTCATTTCTTTTATTTGTTTTTCTAAGGGACAATAGCAGTGTGAATTTTGTTTTATGACTATGAAAAATATTTACTGGTTCCAGAATCAAGTCTATTAAAACAAACAGGACATTCAACGAAATCTAACTTCTGTCCCTACTCTTTCACACAATTCTTTCACTCTGCTCATAGGTGGCCATTTAAAAAAATTATGGCTTATCTTTTCATTATATTTAAATATAACACAATACATGTATATGTGTATGGATCCAAGAAAAGAATGCATTTTTTATACAATAGTAATAGACACACCTGTTTTTCTCACCTTCCTTTTTCAATGGATGTCCTTGAGATTACTCACTCCACCACAATATATAGACATAATCTTAATTTGTTCCTACAGCTGCGTATTTCTTTATTAGTTTATTCAACTAGTCTCTTATTGATAGACATTTGGGTTGGTTCTGGTTTTTGACCTTACAAATAGTATGAATACAGAGGTTTTTCATTGGCTTGGCAGAGATGTAGGGGAAGAATCAAACAATGAGGCTGCTTGGGCAGTAGGGTTCCTCTCGCATAGTCAGAGATTTACCCTGCACAATCCAGAATGGGGTTCCCATTTTCCTGGAACTGTAGCCATTCTACTGGAACTGGTTCTTGGGCACTTGGGAGTAAGAGGTATTTAAATTATATTTTTTACTGGGGTTAGCATAAGCTGGCTGATCAGGGTGTTTTTGACAGGCAGTTATCTTGAAAAGCACATGAGGAAGAAGAGAATGTGGTGCTAGACAACAATCAGCCCATGAAAAATGTATTTAAATCCACAGACACCTGGTTCCCCTTTGGGAAAATCTAATCCCGGTATTCTAGCTTCTTGTATTTCTTGTATCAGCACTATATCAGGGGTTATGTGTCTTTAAGACTTTAGTAATACTCTTTCTGACAAGTCTTTCCCTATTTTCTGTTCCCATCCTAACTTGTTCCTCCTTGTATTATTCCTAAATCATACTGTAATATATCTTACTTTGGAGCCAAGAAAATGGTGTAACTTTTTTTGGAGTAAACCACACTGTCCTGCTCTTCATCCTACCTCTTTGAGTGTGTGTCTTAGTCTCTTTTTTCTCTGCCTGTCCCTTAAAGTTGGTGTTCCAGGGTCTGTTTTTTGTCCTTTATCTCAGTAATGTTTTTTGAGTCCTTGATTTTTCAGAAATTTCAATGAATGCTATGGACTTAATCTTTTCTCAGAAAAATATACATTGGTACCTACACATGAAGTTGTGCATATAATTTCAAGAAGTTCATGGACAGCCCTCCTTGAGCTCAGTTCAAGGACATCTGTGACATACTCTGGACTTACTCTCTTAGGACCTCCTTTGTCATCTAATCACCAATGACTCCCAAATACATATCTCATGGTCAAGCATCTTTCCTGATGTCCCGCTGCCTCCAGGGCATTTCCATTGCATGATCTGTGGATGTGTAGAACATGTCTCTAGCCGAGGCTGCCTTCTGGCTTCTGTGGATCTACTCTAGCTGAGGCTGCCCAAGTCTCAACGGGTAGCTGTATCCTCTGGCTTGCTGACCAAGCCACAACCTAGGAGACAGTCTTGATTTCTTTGCCATCATTTTCCACCTCTAATCAATAACCTTCAAATGGGAACAAGACCTTTGTCTTTCCTCCATGCGACAACCGTGGTTCAGGCCACTAATGCCTCTTACCTGGATGGTGGTAGTAGCTTCCTAAGTGGTCTTCCAGCCTCTGGAACCAACCTTCCCCCACCCAGGTATCTATTCTTACACAGCGGTTAGGGAGAACTTTCTAAATTCCATGTGTGACTAGTCACTCCTCTGTTGCTGACTATTCAAAAGCCTCCCGTTGACGTGTTAAAAGGTGTTAGTGTGGTTTAAAAAAAAGTCTTTCAGGATAACTCCTGCCTTGTTGCTGGCTTGCTGAAGTTGCTCTCCAACTTCAACAACTACCTTTTCCAGGATCTTTATGCTGAGGGGTGCCAGGGTGAGAGTTGATGCAAAACTTGGTTTTGCAAGTGTCTTACAAGCCATCCAAGCAGGTCCAAAGAATAGAGCAGAACTGAACCTGGATAATGGGGAGCACATCACAAATGCACAGCTGCTGCATGCAAGTTCTGAAGGAGATGTGAAGATGAGTTAAGACAAGGTTCTTCCCCAAGAACCTTCCAAACTGTAAAGGAGGAGACAAAGGAGGCATATTCCAAAGGAACTATTTGTTCCAAGAAAATAGTTGTGTAGATGTCTATCACATGCCAGGCTTTGTGACATCAAGGAAAATGCAGTTAAATGTCATAAGAAAGAGAGAAGACTATGGGGATGCAAGAGGCCTGAGAGAACTTTCATTTGAGCTATATTAGTGACATCTCTGTAGGATGGAGGAGTCTCCGACTTGAAGGGCGAGTAGGGAATGGTCTAGAAGAGCAGGGGTCAGGGACTAGGGGAGCATCCAGGCCCAGGGAACTGCGGGAGTGAAGGTGCAGACTTATCCTTTGACGTTAAACACCATGCTGGAGGGTCCTGTTCTCACCTGGGCTCCAGCCTCCAGCCCCTGAGGAGGCTTTGGGGATCTGAAAGGTGACTTCGCATCACATGTATTTCTCTATATTCATGTAATTAAACCCTGAAAAGGTTCTGTGGTATCATAGATGTTACCATCAAGTATGGCTGTTGCCCTTTTCGCAGATGGAAAGGGTTGAGGTTAAGAATAATTCAGTTAAAATTTACAAACATTTAAAATATTTTCTGTGTACTAGGCAATCATTATGGGGAGCATAGAAGTGCATAAAAGTGGTTTTGCTCCCTTATGGAAACAGAGTTATTGGCTACAGGAATTCATAAGAATAAGGAATCTTTCTCTCTCTATTTTTTGGTGGTAGTCAGTTTCAGGTGGTAGTCAATGAAGGCTTCCTGGAAGAGGCATGATTTGAACAGAATCCTAAAGTGGGAGTAGGGTTGGCATAGTTGGGGAGGCAGGGGGATTTCCGGGTGTGGGCACAGCACCGAGCATATGCAGGGGACAGCAAAGACTTTAAACGGGGCCTGGAAAGGGGCCTTCAGGGAGGTGGGTCTGTACAGAACAGGCTGGAGGACTATTCACTCTCTCTCTCCTCCTCTCTACCTACTCTGTCTTCCACCAGGACCAGCTACTCTTCTGTGATGACTGTGACCGTGGCTACCACATGTACTGTTTAAATCCCCCAGTGGCTGAGCCCCCGGAAGGTAATGATGATGAGGCCGACAGTAGCGACCACAGCGACTCCTACCCCTTAGGGAGCCCTCGCTATGGTGCAGGCCTTGTGCTAGGGCCTTTCTATGTCTTGTCTCATTTACCCATCACAATCCTGTGAGGTAGGTATGACTGTGACCATTTTACAGATGAGGAAACAAAGGCACAGTTCCACCCCCTGAAACTTCAGCTTGGGGGCTAAGAGATGTTTCCCTGGACGTGTGCTTGAAGCGGTGGGCTGTGGGTGGGGGTGGTTGTAAGCTTCCAGGGGAACCTGCCCAGGCCTGGTGCTGCTGCTTCTGACGCACTGTCCAGGAAGGATGGTCTTTACAACAGTTCAGCTGATCGCCTCCGAGCACTTAACCATTTTCGGAGCAGCACTTACCCTCTGCTGAGGTATAGACTCCAGCCCATGTTCAGGACACAGCTTCCGTCCCTGAACTGGGAAAGTCAAAAGAGCAATGGAGCTTGCGGGCCTTGGGCCAAAGGGCAGGGTCTGAGGGCGGGGTGGGGGCTGCGGGTCACCAGGGCATCTTGTCTCTTGTAGGGAGCTGGAGCTGCCACCTGTGTTGGGAACTGCTCAAAGAAAAAGCCTCAGCCTTCGGCTGCCAAGCCTAGGGCCCCAGGCCACAGAATGTGACCTGCTGCTGGAGAGGCAGACGCGGAGCCCACTTCAAACCAGATCAAGCCGCCACTCCCAAATAGCCAGACAGACCAACTGTAAGGAAAACCGTGGTCACAGAGGGCTTGGACATGTGGAACCAAGAGGGTGAGGTGTGTGCTTACCTCCTACACACAGGTCCCAGTATTTCTGCCAGCCCCTCCTCGTTTCTACCAGAAGGATCTTGCACTTTGGAAGAACACCCCTAGCCCGGGCCCTGTGGAACCCCCTCACATTTACCCCGGCCCTGAAGCCCTCTCACTGGTTCCCATTTTAAGAGAAGCTGTCTGGTGAGCACCGATCCGTCACTCATGTGTAGTTTGGTGTTTTCTATCTACTGTGTTCTAAGAAAGCCTCACACAGCCTCCCGCCTCCTGCTCCGGCTCTTTATCCTGAACTCAGCAGAGGAACACAAGGCTGTGGAGAAGTTGTTATTTATCACAAGCCTCCCTGGAAACTTCTAGACTCAGAATCCAGAGGCCATCTTGATGATGAAAATCCCTCTTTGTTCACTGGTCTCTGTGAAGAAGAAAAGAGGTTTTCTCCCCTCCCTCCATACCCCCCCCCCCCACACACACCTAGTGATGTCTACAGCCGGGTGGTCTCTTGATGGGGCTGGAGAGGAAAGCTGAAGTGCTGAGGGGAGGGCGGAAATGTTGGGAAGAAAATCCAGAGACCCGGCCACAGCCAGTCAGTATTTGTTATCCATCGGGAGTGGCTTTGCAGTTCCTTGACCTTCAGAGCTGGGGTGTCCTTGAGGTGAGACAAGCCACAGCGTATGGCCAGGGAGGATGCTAAGGCTCTGCCTCCCCACCAGCCTGGGTCTGGAGCCTTCCCCGGTGGGACTGAAGAATGAGGGAAGCGGGGGAAGGTAGCCCAGTCCAGAAAGTTGGCACAAAGGCCTGCAGCTTTGAGAAACCCGTCAGTATTGATGTGGCACCCCAGATTCCTTTCCCCAAGTAATTCCTTCCTTCTTTACGGTGTGTGTTTGCCACTGTTGGCTGACAGCTGACTGGAGATTTTAGGAGGGGGAAGAGATGATTGTCACCAGAACAAATGACGGGAGTGAGGAGATAATTTATGATCATGGCGGGAATGACGCAGACTCCTCAGCTCGAGGGCTGTTCTTGCCCCCTAAGCTCCCCAGTATGTGCTGGACTCTTATTTAAAAAAAAAAAAAAAGTTTCAAGAAGAAAGAGGTGGGAGCTGAGCTTGCGAGAAGCCTGTGTTGGAAGTCAGCCCCGAGGGCCAGAGCGGCTCGGGCTGCCTTTGAATCTCGGTGGCGGTGGCCAAGGCAGCAGCACACAATAACTAACACGTTTCTGGAAAAATCATTTGCCCAAAGGGCAGGTCTCGGTGAGCGGGACCCTGGCGCATGCTCGGCTTCCCTGAAATCAGCTCCATCTCTGTGGCCCGGCTGCTCACAACAAAGGCCGAGGTTATTTTTAGTCCTCCAGCTCCTGAAGAAGCCCCTGGAGACTCGGGCTAGTTGGGCCACTTCTGCCCGGCTGCAGTGTTTTCTCCATGACTTGGCAAGAGCCTCCCTCCCAGGCTCATTGCTCTTGGCCAGTGGACCCAGGGCAGCCTGGTGTGGAGCCGAGTGGTGCTGGTGTCCCCCAGGCCCTTGCAGAGTGACCTGTGGCAAGAGACGGGGGTCACTCGCCTGTAGGGGCCCGTGGCCTCCCAGTGAGCTACGTGCATACGTAACAATCTGGTTTAAAGGGTTCCATCCAAACGGGATTTTTGTCTTGCTCATAAGACACGTCCTTCCCCCTGCTGGTTGGGGAAGCTGTTTTGGATTCTGGAGGTCCAGGGAGGGTTTGGGGAGCTGCTGTGCCTTCTTGTCATCTGTTACCCAGAAGTGTCACATCAGAGGAGTGGATGTCCACTCCCAACTGCTCTGGCTCTCTGTCGTCCCACAAAATCCAAAGTAGGGTGTCCGCAAAGGCTGATTCTTGGTTTTGAAAATCACTTTGACTTAATTTTAGAGAAAAAGTTACCAGAATGTTCCCAAATGCCACAATGGCTTAACGGTTAAAAAGGAAGTCTGAAATCCCAAACTGGGGCCCTCCTACTTGACAAATCCTCTTTGGAGCGTGCGCACATTCGTTCCCCAGCTCAGTGCGGATGGTGGGCTGGCTCTGTTCTGCCTCCATCACACCTGCGGCCCCAGAAGCTGTGGGGAGGGGTACGTCTTGCAAGGGAATGTGCTTTAACCCTGTAGCCAGGAGGGTGCTCAGGGCTCTATAATGGATGTTAAGAGGGTCCAGAGTTTCCCTTCCTTGTTCCAGCCTCTTCCCCTTTGGAGATCTCAATTTTCCTCTCTGGAAAGCAGCACTAGCAAAGCCAGCTTACGGGACAGAACCTTCAGGATACTGTAAGTAGATAGCATCTCTAGAGCCCCATTTATCACTTTCTGTATTGAAACAAAGCAAATGATGGTAAACTTCAAATTGGTCTTTCTCTGAGCCCCAGAGAGCGAGCTAGAATCATGGGGTGCACGTGAATGATCAGGGTTTTGGTTTTGCCTTTGCTGGCCAGTAACAGTGACCTTGGGCAAGTCACTGAACCTCAGTTTGCCCACCTGTGAAACACAGATAATAGTACTTTCCCACAGTGATATTGGGAGACTGAGAAAGCAAAATGTGACATAAACAACCACTGGAAAGCAGGGCTTTCCAGGGAGGGATCCCCAATGATTTCTGTTCACCCTTCTTGTGTGAATTAGCCTACGTTAGACACCTTCTCAGAATCTCCCTTTTGACCAAAATGGGTTTATGTTTTAAGGGCTGGGCTGCCTGTGGTTAGAGCCAGTAGGCCAATGCTGTGACAAGGACCCATGCATGGGTTTCCTGTTGGTGGGAGGCGAGGGATATACCCTAGCGTTGGGGATTTCAGAATGAAAACACTTGGAATATTCCCTTCTACAAGATCATCGCCACCTAGACTGGAGAGCCAACTTCTGGAGAAGGCCATGATTCTGTTCAGTGTAACATTCACTTAGAAACTTTGGTATAAAGCCCAGCTCTGCTACATTCTAGCTGGTTGACCTTAGCCAAATGACTTAACCCCTCTGGGGCTCATTTTCCACATCTGTGAGGCAGGGAGTTGTTGCAGGGGTGACCACTAGTGCTGGTGGAGGTCTGGCCCTGGGCCTGGCCTGGTGGAGACCCCACACTGGGGTGTCCTTTGTCATTGGTACAGAGGCCACAAAGGGGAGATAATGACGTTCTTGCCTGCCAGCTTGAGTCCCTGGAACTGCCAGGGCGACTTTGCTCCACAGCACCCCGATACTGTGGCTCCCCCTGGCCAGAGAGGGGGTGAGGTCACGGGATCCGTGCTGGAAGTGGAAACCCTCTGTTTTTGAAACTCTTCTTTTTGCTCCTGCAGCAAATCAGCAGGCTACCCAGACAAGGCCTCTGCCGGGAGACTAACATTCTGATTTTCTTCCCAACCCCCCACTGACTAGCACCTAAAGCAGGAGCCCCTGGGTCCCAGGGAGTCCCTGACCCTGTCAGTGCCCCAGGGCCGGGTGGGAAGTCCAGGCAGGTCGTGAGGAGCGACTCCTTCCTGGGGCCCCGCTCAGACGAGACTGGAACTGGGGTGGTGAGCCGTGGGTGGGTGGGAGGGATGGAGGCCGGATTCCTCCAGAGCTGGAGAAGATAACAGGGTTTAAGTTTTGGGGAGGGTTTGGATTTCACGGTGATGGTTTCGTGACACCCTAGAGAGTTCCACTTGTGGTGCATTTTAGGCTTTGTGCGTTGAACACAGCAGGAGGATTCCTTTCCGCCCTCCTCTTGAAGAGGTCAGATCGTTTAAGGAAGAAAAATGAGATGATTATTATTTCTTTTCCTATTGGGGCAAGTTTAGGAGACAGACCTGTGCTCTTGAAGAAAGATTACTGGCAACTCCAGGCTTAGACTCAGAGAAGAGGGGTCCCTCGTTTCCTCATTGAGCCTGTGGTTGGAGGGAGGGCCGGGAGGCCCACGGACCACCTTCCCTGTCCCTAGGCTGGTTCCCAGCCTGTTACCAGTGAGGGGACAGCAGCCTCCCTTCCTCTCTCACTCCCTGACCACCTCCCCAGGGCAGGCCCCTCCTCAGGACAAGCCTATGTCACACCCCAAGGAAATGCTGGCTCCGTGGGCCAGAGCCACGCTCAGACTCCCAGCGAAGACACCCAATATGCCTCAGTTGGCTCCTTTTTGGAGCTGTGCATTGGCATCACCTGTATGGGTTCATTATTTTGCAGGACGGAGGGAGGGAGGGAAGAAGGGGGGCCCAGAGGAAGGAGAGGGGGAGCATCCAAGGTCTTTCATGTCAGCAAAATGAAGAGAAGGGAGGAGAGGGCACCTGAGGTGGTCCCAGACCTGATTTGCACTTAGAAGTCCTAGAGTTAAATAGAGGGTGTGGGGTGGGGAGGCACAGTGCTGCCAACTGCTTGGTGCCTTGAATGTGGGAGGACGAACAAAACCCCCAGACAGACACACAGAAGTCTGCCTTTGAGCATCTCAGCAGCTGCTCCTAGGAAGGTCTGGCTGCGTGGTCTGCTCTCTAAGCTTCCAGCCCAGGCTGCTGGGAAGAGAGGCCCAAAGGAAGCACCTCCAGGAAATGGTGATGGGGAGGGATCTGGGCCTTGCCTCGTCCTCCTCCAGTTGGTTTCCTAGAATGAACAGGGGCTCCCTGTGTGAAGGGAAAGATCTGGAAGTGGGTGGATTCCTAGGGAGTGTTCTGTCTGGGCTCTGAGTGAGGCTTGGCCATGTCCCTGCAGATGGCTGAGACCTGACATGACTTCCTGGGACCCTGTGCAGCTGTGGGGTGGGGCAGGGTGTGGGTAACAGAGGGTACAGAAATGCCCCTTGGTCAGTCTCTTTGTTCCCAACTCCCCTCCTTTCTTTGCTCCAGTGCCTTGAAAGAGGGTCACTCCAGGGTTTCCCCCTCTTTGGCCCCACCAAGAGAAGGAAGCATTTGTGCTGATGGTGACATTTCCCAGGGCAGGTCAGAGGAAGGCAGAAACCGGGACTGGCGGGCAGCCAGAATCTCTCTTCCACAGAGATATAAACACTAATAATGACCTCTAGCCCAGCCCCAAGCAAAGTGGCCATCCAGGATGACACCGACCCCGTCTGGCCATCCGTGGACCATGGTGGGGAAGGGAGGGAGGGGAAGCAGTCCCTGCAGGACTTGGGGGAGAGGCCTCTGAACCCCTGTTTTTCCCTCAGCAACCTCTCCAGGTTTCATTCCCACCCACATCCTGTCCGCCTGCCTCTTCGCGGCTGTATTATTTCTATCAATGTTATCAACATCAATGATGAAAACGGGGACTCTCACACACATACCCCTCGCTTAACAAACTAAAGCGAACCTTCTGTGTTGCTCCAGGACAAGAGGGAGAACTTGCTTGTCATGGGGGTCTTTCCCTGAGGTCCCGCCCAGCCCACCCCAGGTTCCAGCCCCTGCACACAGCAGGGACTTGTACTGGAAGCCTTATGCTTGGAGGACCCCTGACACACTGACTCCTTCCCTTCTTCCCTCACTTCGCTTCTTTGGGGGAACGTGTTTAGCAATCGTCGTGGACTTGGAAGCAAAAATCTCAATTCCTCTGTCAAAGGGACACACAGATTTTATGGCTGGAACTGGGACTGTGGTTCTTATTGACTTTGCTCTCTTGTGTTTACTCCCCATCCGAGACCTTGGTTCTCTTCTTGCTTCGCCCGCCTCCTCCTTTCTTGCATCTGCCCCTCCCTTCCCTCCTGCCACACTAGATGCTGAAGGGCGGGGTGCTGGCGGGCACAAAAGAAAAGGAAAATATACTCCTTGCACATTTCAACATGTAGTTGAAGAGGCCTAAATTAGGTACTTGAGAAAAAGGAAAGAAACATTGCTAGATGTTATGTATATGAAACTATAGAATGGTTAGCTCAGAGTGGAGGAGATGGGAGCAGGTGGCTGCAACGGGGCTGGGGAGGCAGAGCGCCTTAGCTTCCAGAAGCATCTGGCCCCTGGGGCATTTGGGAGAGCAGGGGTGTCACACTGTGGTAGGAAATGGTCAGATGTTTAGGGCGCATGCCTTTAGCTGGGAAAATGAGAGACATCCATCCGAGTTACTCCCCATTTACCTGCCATGTTTGCCCACGGGGCATTTTTGCCCTGAAGGAAAATGAGCACATTTCTTGCCCACCACGAGGGGTTGCTGGGCAGGTGGGTACTGGCTAAAACACTTAGCAGGGCACCACTATGGACAGGGCAACACAGTAGGTCCTCTGGAGGCTGGAGAAAGAAACCACATCCTGGCCCAGCCTTCAACCTGCTTTTCAGTTCCCAAGTCACACTCTCCCATGGTATTCTGACCACACGTCAGGTAACATATCATCAGGGAACGCCTCTGTAGAGAAAGGTCTCTCCTTTCGTGTGTGTTCATGCGTAGAAGATGTGCTCACGGGTAGAAGATGAGTGGGCTCATGTATTTGGCTGTTCCCACCCTCTGGAGGCTGGGGGGAAGAACATAGTTGACCTCAGCCCAGTTGCTTGTCTCCATCTGCCCAAGCACTCACTGGCTGCCCCTGGCAGGTGACCATCTTACCATGCATTTCAGCAATGATGAAGGCACCTGGGTTGGAGTGCGCCGAGCGGCTGAAGGGAACGGAGGCTGTGCCTCCAAATGCTGTTTGGAGTCCTGGGGTGGTGGGCGGGGAGGGGCAGGTGGCAGAGCCTGAGCAGAGCTGGAAAGTGACTCATCTGACAGTCTTGTCCCGTCCGCACTCGAAAGAGCAGAGGGGAATGGTGGGATGGGGGCCTCATGCTCAGCCTGGGTGGACTCCCACGGAGACCCCCACCCGCCTGTCTCGGCCTCCTGTGTGGTTCTGGCAAGGGCAGGACAGCAGGAGGTGGACGTGGGGGAGAGGCTCAATGTTAGGAGGGGTTTCCAGAACCCTCCCACTCCCGCCTTTGGCCAGGTGCTCATTGGATCCTGACTTCGTGCTTCGGTAGACTCCCTGTTGTCTGGATCAGCAGCCTCGGGAATAAGCCATTTGTTGCATCTTTGCTCTGCACATGTGACAGCCAGATCTCAGCATCTCACTGCTCCCTGAAGCAGTCACACTGAACTTGCTTTCAAGCGGGCGGTCTGGGCTACGGGGAGGGCACGTATCTGCCTGGTGTGGTTGTTAGTGCCCAGTGGGCCTCAAGCAGCCTTCGGTTTCTCTGCTGGGGAGGCTGTGGGGAGGCTCTTTGGGGTCCCTGGACAGCAATGCTTCCCAGCAAGGCAGAATTTTGGTGATCTCTGTGAGACACTAGGGAACATAAGGCTTTCATGATGTTTGCCTACCATACTGGTTTTAACGTGCTTGAGAACAGGAAATGCATTCTGGCTTTATCCACTGCCCATGTGAAAGGCTTCGATTCTTTTGAACTGAGTCTCCTTTGAATGACCCTGACTGACCCGCCTCGTGCTGGTGACAGGGCTGAGGGGAGCGTCCTCTGACTTAGATCCCGCCCAGGCCAGATTGGCAGCAGCAGGCCCAGGCGGCCAGCTTCAGACTCTGAGCCCTCAGCTCCCTGAGGGCTGAACCTGGGATCAGGACAGCTCTGAGCCCTGAGACGGTCTCCCCTCCCACCTCCACCGAAGTAGCCTCTAGGCTGCGAACACAGCCTGCTCAGACCCCCTCCCAGCCTGATGCTGACCCACTGGACCGATTAGGAAATCACCACCTGAAGGAGAGACAGGCCTGTTCACGTGACACAGAGGGTTGGGGCAAAAGCCCGTCCTCAGGTAGGTCTGCTCCCCACCCTGATGTGTTTAGGCTGAGGGCAACTTTAAAGCCCAGTTTTGAGAGCATTCCCTTTTGACAGCCAAGAAATGGAGCATCTCTGCCCAGAAGCCAAAAGAAATTGCTTTTCTTCTTCTATTTTCCTGATGCCCCACTGTGTTTCTCCTCATGGGGAGCCTGGTTCTGGGGGCTTTGGTGAGGGTTGCCATTGCATCCGAAGCCTGGGGCTGTGGGCAGGCTGGGGTAGAAAGGATAAAGAGGTCCTGTAGAAGGAGGTGCCTACCCAGGGGCCACGGTTGGGGAAGTCTGGGAAGGGCTTAGTCTTCACTACTCTGTCTCCGCTGGTGAATAGACCCTGGGGGCCTTGCAGCCTCAAGAGCTTACCTCCCCTAGATGGCTTTGGCTGTATTTGGGAAGGGTAGCCCTGGAAACGTTCCAGCGATCTCCTATTGCTAGGTTTCCATTGTATCTCTGGATCCGCAGACGTGATGCAAACTTGGGGTCACCTCTTTCCAGGCAAGGGCACAAGAGAGGGAAGCCCTTTCGGCAGTACACCCCCATCTTTCCAAAGTGCTTTCTTGTCTCTTGTACTCTCTCACTCCACCCCCACCACTTCTCTGAAACTCTCAGTCATAGCGGAATGGCTGAGAGAGCGGGCCTTGGTGATGGACGTGCCTGCGACGGGGGGAGGAGGGGGTCTTGCTTTTATGCCCCCTTGGACTCCCTTCCCATGGGACCTTGGGTTCCAACCTCACATTACCTCCTGCTGACTGGACAGCTTAGGGTTTTTGCCTTGAGCTGCTCGGGGACATTGGAAGTGTCTAGGATGGAGGCTGGCACAGCTTTCGTGAGACTCGAGAGAAGAGCTGCAGGCTTAGGAAGCTGTACGGAGTGGAGTGAAGAAAAGAGCCCCATTGGCTCCTCTCCAACCACTGCAACAGGCAAACAAGCAGAGGCCCCCAGCCCCGCCCCCTGACTCTTGCAGGTGTGATGTGATGTAGTCTGCGTGTGTAGGTGTGTGCACTGCTCCGCTCCCATCTTCTCGGGGTGCTCCTTTCTCCTGTGTCCAGTCTCCCTCCTCCTGTGGCTCCCGAAGTGGAGGGTGCTGGGATGTTTCTGCCCTCTCTGTGGGATGTATCATGGGCTCTCGTGTTTCAGGATGGGAAGTGAAGCCGCGCCCCATCTCCCACTGTCTGAAGGGGCCACGCGGGTTCTGTGACCTCCCAGAGAGCCGGTGTGCTGTGCAAGTCTCCAGGAGGGTCTCCAGGTTGGAAACAGCCCATATCCTGATTTTTGGGCTCACCTGGAGGCCGAGGCAACTGCTTTGTTCAGGAAGGTTGCCTGGAGGGGCTGCCTGGGACTCAGGATCCTTCCCTCTCCCTCTGCCTTTGCTCCTGTCCTGACTGGGTTCTGGCAGGAGGGCCTTGGAGAGGCCTTGCTGAGGAGCCAGCATAATGTGGGCATCAAGCAGTCTTTATCTTGGGGACCCCTGGACATCCCCAGCCCTCTGCAGAGCCCTTGCACTCTCACAAAGACTGAGTCACAGGCCCCGTCCCTTCTTCGCTGTGGTTAGTATCTTGTTATGTGGTTGGTTAGCAGTGTTGATGACCTATGTAGCAAATCTCTTTTGTCTGAATTTAGAGAATGTGTAAACAAATAAAAGGCGTTAAAAAGCTTGGGAACTTTTGATTATTTCCCCCCTCTTACCCACTCCCCACCCGAGTCTTCAAAAAATCAACTGGAAACACACAGATCCTGTGGCAGTTGGGGTATACAGTGGGACTACATGTGTGCACATAGTATGTGCTTCTGTGCACAGGGTGTGTGTTGGGCTCCAGAGAAACCCTGGTGCTTCCATGTTTGCGAGGAGACTCCCGGTCTGGGGCTCAGTTGCTGCTGGTGAGGGACTTTTGACCCCCCGCCCCAGCCCCCCCAAGCTCCAGGGAAGCCTCAGTCCCCGCAGCTTCCGTGGGCACAGCAAGCACCTAGAGCTTCACCGAGGAGGAGAGCCCTGGGAGAGTTCAGGACATTCTGAAGAGAACCTCCTAGAACTTCTTGGGGAGAAGAGGTGGGTGATTCAGAGATGACTCACGGCTGAGATGGGGGAACATGGTGGGGGAAAGAGAGACCTCAGGCTCAGGACCCATCTAGAAGCCTGCTGAGTCATTGCTCCTCCCCTCTCAGGTCAGAAACCACCTTCCATAAAAGGCAGTGAGATGGTTGCCTTGAGCCAGGAGCGGGAGGCTTTGCAGAAGACAGGGAGTGCCCTGAGAGTCTCCCTAGCCTGCCTAGCAACCACCTTAAAGAAACAGTGGGACTCTGGGACCGCACAGCCAGGGGGTCCTAAGGCCGTGAGCTAGGAGTCAGTCTTCCAAAAACACACTGAAGATATGTCAGCAAATAAAGCCTCTCCCATGTATCAGGCACTGGGAGTCCAGCAGGGAAGACAAGGCCCTCCCCCTCACAGGGTTTGCAAGCCAGACAGGTAATAACACAACATAGGACGAGAGGGGTCAAGGGGTAAGCAGGGGAACTAGAACCTGAGCAGGGACTTCTGTCTCAACCCATCAGTGGGCTTTAGTTGGAGTCTGCTTGGGCTTTCCAGGAAGGCATGGGTGGACACTGGCAGCAGGGAAGAGCAGGTCTCTCTCTGTCCCTCTGCTGGGGGAGTGCTCCTCTGTTCTGAAGACGGTGTGCCTTCAAGCCTTTCCTTTCCAAGGTGAATCTGGGCTGGTTCTTTCTAGCCCACGAGCCACTGCTGTTGCTGCAGTCTCGTGCCATCCAGCAGGTTGCCGAGCTATCTCTACAGAGAGAGCGATGTCCCCACACAGGGGTCGGAGCTGAAAGGCCGGCCCTCAACCCAGGGTGATCTCAGGAGCGACTGATCCCAGCTGTGGGGGCCCTGTCAGCTCAGGACAAAGTCCGGGCAGCAAGAGATGGCTCACATACTCACGCACAGGCCTTTCGTCTGCACGGATGGTGGTGAGGGAGCCCAGCTTTGCATCCCAGCCTCATTCCACAGGTTGCTGAGAGAGGCATGTGGTCAGCTGGGCCTGGGAAAGTCCTCTAACACAGCCCCCACATCAATGTTGCCCTTGGGAGTTATGGGGATCGTGGAGGGAGGGGGAATCTAGAGGGAACCATGTTATTTATGTTCAAGCAAAGTCTGAGCAGAATAGATCTTTTCTGTTCTTTCTTTGGAGAGGGGAAAGCACGGAATGTGGGTGGGGCGGGGCAGGGGACTAAGAAGAAGGGATCAAGGGGAAAGCACCCTGTGTTAGAGAGAGCCCAAGGCTGTGGACTTGTGACAGAGATACAATGGGGTTTCCCTGTCTTGGAGCAGAGGGGACACTGGGAGAGGAGTCAGAAGCCCTTCGTCTTGTGTTTAACAGCCGGGTGAGGATTTGACTTTTGTAGATGCGGGCACGAACTTCTATCAACTCAGCAGGTTTGGAGAAGGAGCTCGCAGACTAGGTGGATAGGCACACAAACGCCCATATCCCTTCCGCAGCCCTGAAACCCAGGCTCCCCCGCCCATGTGACAGGCCCTCTGTGGTGGCCGATGCAGCCTGTACCCATGCAGCCCTCTGGAAGGGCAGGGTGAAGGCCAGACACAATGAAGCCAGAGGTTTATCTCGCTCAACAACACTGGTCTTCCAAGTGAATTCTGCAGAGGCCTGGGCTTCTGGAAGGGACTTTGGGGGTGTCCAGGGCCCTCGGAGGACAAGGGGTGGGCAAAACGTTCCTGAGCCCCAGCCTTCCACTCGAGCCACTGACCAGCACTGCTTGGATGTCATCTAGTTCCTAGGTTGCTGGTTTGTTGCTTAAAAAAACCCCACAATTTAAAAGCATCTTTGGGGCTACACATTTGGGGCCCAAGGGGGTGTCCCCTGAGGCTGCAGAAGGCAATGTGATGACAGGAGACCATCGGGGGCCCATGACCCTTGTCAAGTATGGATACAATCTCTGTTCCCAGCTTTCTCCAAAGGGGGCTCAACCTCCACTGGGAACTTCTCCCTCGGGTTCCTCTTAAGCAGAGCAGAGGGACGTGGGTGTCATGACGCGGAGGCTTCACTTCCTCCCATCTTGGGGTCCCAGCAGCTGCAGCATGAGCTACCCTCCCTCCCTCACTCCACTTCCCATCCTGCTCTGGCCTGCCTGGGGTCTGCTATCACCCCCGGGGCCCCAGCCCCCAGCCCGGCAGGGCTCTCGCAGGGCCAGAACAACAGTGTACTCCCAAAGCCGGTGGGTTGAGAATGTTCTGGCTAAACTTGAGGTAATTAGCATTGTTAATGCTCGTTCTGTGATATCACAGCTGTGAGCCTCATTAAAACGCTCTCTAGGGGAAGGCGAGCTGAGATTCAGGTGGCAGCCCGCCTCTTCTGCACCATGCTGCCTGCCTCTGTGCAGTTCCTTCCCAGCCCTCCTGGGCTCCTGCTCCCTGTCTGCTGGCATCTGCCCCCCCCCCCACCTCCTCCGCTGGGCCTGGCTCCTCCAGCCTCTCTCCAGCAGAAAGCTCTCTCCCTTCTACCAGAGGAGAAACGCCAGGGAGCCAGGAGGAGGGCTGTTGCTGTCCTCGCAGCCCCAACTCAGCTTTGAGAGAAAGGGTTCTCACCCCAGCGGGGACGGAGCCTGTCCTGAGCTCGATGGGGCTTTTTACCCAGGGCTATTCCCTCTTTCTGTTCCTGCCCCCTCCACAGAGAAACCCCAGGTCCTGGTGCCCCCACTGCTCCACACTGCAGAGGCCCCCCTCAGAAAGAAACCAGAGTCCCTCTGCTATTAACTTCTGGGATTCCTGATGCCTGGGAAGGGAGGGAGGGGACAGACTGTTTGCCAAACAGAGAAATATGAACCGTTCTTCAACCCCCTTGAAACCTTGAGGAAAATAATGCTGGCCCCACCAGGGACTACACACAGGCCCAAGCACAAACAGAGGCAAAGCATAATTCCAGAGAGGCTCCCTGGGGTCTGGGGGTGCTGAGGAGGGCCTGGCAGTCTCCCCTTTACTGCTCTCCTTACAGCCCTGGCTCCTCCGTGGCCACAGAGGTGCTCGGAAGGGTCATCTAACACATTGCTCAGGACAGAACTTGACCGTCTTCTATGAGCTATGGACTTGGAGGACACAGAGCTCAGTATCAACATGAGAACCTCTCAGTGGGAACAAAGGCTCAACCAAGGAGATGGACACATACACAAGTGACTTGAATTTAGGATGAGAAGACAGAGGTATGGTCCTGAATAGACATGGGGGGGGTTGTGGGGGAGAACATACTCAGAAGGGCTAGGCACCTTGGAGCTGAATACTGAGGGCCATGTGAGACTTCCATAGCAGTGACTTGGAATTTGAGAGTGGGCTTTCCGAGTGAAGACAGAAATAAGAACAAAGGTTTCCTTTTACCTAGGGACAATGGGCTAGCCTGGGACCTGTGTCTTAGGCTCTGAGACCCAGGCTGCCTCCCAGATCTGGGGGAAACTCTGCCAATAGCACTGAGCCAAGAGCCTCTTCTGAAGCTAAGAGCTGGTGTTGGAGGCTCTCTGATCCCTGAACCTGTGGGAGATAAGCAACTCTCCTGCCATTTTGTTTGATGTGTGGGCTTGGATCCTTGCAACTCTTACTCCCTCTCCCTGCCCTCTGCACATCCTCCCTAACGTTAGCTCCTTACGCTAGTTTCAGTTCTTGAACCTTCGTCTGGATCCTTTTTAGGTGGGTTTTCACAATCCTCATTTCCCACAAATATTCAAAACTTCTCCAACCATCCATTCTGTCTTTCGTCAATGTGTCCGAGTTGTGTTCTGTCTAGAAGGCCACCATCCATGCTCCAGGGTCCCACCATCTTGCACTTCTATTCTCTCCACCTACAAAGATCTTGAAGGCTCAACTCAGCCCTCTCTCCTCATGGAGCCTTCTCTGACTTGCCCAGGGTGGAGCTGCTCCTTCTGTGGGGCCCCCACTAGGTTTGGAACATACGTCTCTTATAGCACCTGGCACTCCCTGATTTACTTGTCAGCCTACTTGCTGGCATCCCCCATCACACTGAGCTTTTTGGGGGGGCACAGGCTGTGTCTGGTTCACTGCTGAATCCCAGCTTCCCTGGTACCTCTTCAATAAATGGAGGGATGGATGCATGAGTGGCTGGCTGGCCAGCTGGATTCATGAGTGAGTGAGTAAATGAGCAAGCAAGTCAGAGGAAATGGGCTGGAGCCTGGAGCAGTCCGCCTTACACACAGCGGTCTTTTCCCTTCTGGGGCAAGGCCCTGGCAGAACCAGCAGCAGATCCTGTATCCTGGGCCCTGGACCCTGTAGGGGAGGTGGCTCTGATAGGTGGGAAGGCCTGGGTGGCTGGGCCTTTAGCCAACGGTTCCTGCTGGGTTACTATGACCCACTTAAAACCTGAATCCCTCAGGTCCCATTGCATCATTAACAGAATCTACATGAAGTGGGCCACCTGTGTTCTTCTTAAAGGAAATCCACTCTGCACTTTAAGAAATAATAAATTATGAAAATGAATTCTGTGCCTTTCTGGGCCAAAAAAGAGCAAGTGTTCTCCTTAAAGAGCTCAGAAAGTATCCTGAAAAAATACATTATTAGATTAATCCCTAAATAGCCAACCAGAGGCTAAAGCCATTTGTGAAGAACATCTAAAAACTGGGCTTAAAACTGGTCCTGGGAAACTATATTTTGATTCTAAAGGTAAGAGTCATGGCCCATCTTCCTCCCCCTAGGCTCGAACTACGGAGGAGGTGCCATGCAGCCTCTGGAGTTGGTCTTGTGGTGGTGCTTTTGTTGTGCCGTCAATTTGTTAGCTTCCCTCTAGTTACACCATTTCAAGAATATACACTGCACTCCTGTATGCTTTTAATTATGTCTTGAGGCCAAAATAATTGCCCCTGGGAATACAGTTCCAGTCATAGAAGGCAGCAAAAAATAAATAAATAAATAAATAACTTTTAAGTACAGAAGTCACTGGACTCTCACACTTGGGAACCTATTTGCTGACTGGAAGGAGGCAGCAGAAGGGCTCATCCTTGCCTCAGTGCACACTGAGGAGCTGGCGGTTTGGGGGCGTTTGGGACCTAAGGAGGCCGGGAGGGAAGGCTGGTGCTTCTCCCCATGGCTACTGCTGGTAAGCACTGTTACCCGCCCCCCAGGAACCTCAGTGGCCCCATCTGTAACATGGGGATAAGGATAACCATTTATACCCATTGCGTAGAGTAGCCATAAAGACTAAAGACAGTCACACGTGCATAGTGTCTGGTGTGTACCGTTCTCCATCGCTCTTCTCCTTCCACCCTCCCTCCCACCTTTTAATCATAGATGTGGCAGTAGCTTCAATCTAGAAGAAAAGGTGAGTAAGATCCTGCCCTCAAGACGGGAGGAGGTCCCCTCAAAAATGTAGGCACAAAAGGCCAAGGAAGGTACATGAGTTGGGAATAGAGAGAGGGGCTGCCTCTTTGTCTCTTAATAGAGATAATTGATTCTACCTCATGTCTTGCATTTGTATGAAGAGGAAATGAGACAACTCAGGTAAAACTCTTGACCCTGTACCCAGCACACAAAGGGTGCCCACTGGATAGTTGTATGGGCTTAGATTGTGGAGTTTATCCTCAGAAATGAGGGGAATGTGGCCAAGGTCACAGTAGCTCTCAGATAATGAGAGTCTGGCCAGGAGAGGACTTGAGAGAGGAGGTGACATTTTAGGTGATTTGGACATTAGGAGATGGGAGGAGCAGCGAGAGGGAGAGAGAGAGAAAGAGTGCGCCAGAGAACTCCAGGCACGCGGACATAAGAAAATGTGGCTAGTAGTTCAGGCTGGTCAGTGGGGACAGTTTCAGGAGCTGAGGCAGGAATATCTCAGGCTGGGGTGTGACCTGGAAAGCCTTCAGCAAGGGAACGGCATTAGGAGCTTCCGAGGGAGAGCTGCTAAATGTTCCTGAGCAGGGGAGCTGTGGTGAGC